>JAGDQP010002744.1:0-65051 GCA_022664845.1 Lepisma saccharinum | reverse complement strand
TAACATTCATCCCAATTTATTATTGCTTTTTACCCTGCAGCCTTACGAAGCAAATTATTTATGCATTCACTGACATATTTCTATACTTCGTATATCCCCACCCTGACAAACGTAAGGAAATAACTAAGGAGATATAGACTGAAGTTACTTGGTGTAGTTAGTAAGAAAATACTAATAAAGCACTCCGGAATTGAAGAAATATTTTGGATTAGAGAGATAATACAATTTCGAAGACAGCTTTACTGTAAACTCAAAAAACTACGAATTCTTACCGAAATAGGCCGTATACAATACCTTAAATTCTAATTTTTAGATTCAAGAAATATATTTTTGATAATAGTTACAGTCCGCAAAAAACAATTATCTGTAGCTCAAAATTCCAGAAAATAACCTGCTTCTAATCAAGGGCAGTTTGTTTACTAGTACATTGTGTTTCACTATAAAGAAAAATCGGGACATTGTTCCCTCATGCTACGGGCTCCAAGCCTCGTTCTATACTGTGACAATCAAAGGCGGCGTTCGGGGGTGGCAACTGGATATAAAAGTTGATTTGTAAAAAAAAAAAAAAGTTCGTATAGTTTCCATACGAAATGTAATGTGAAATGGAAATGAATAAAGAAGCACTTGTAATTAGCAATGCATTTTTAAAAATATATTGTACTTTCTTTAAATAAATTATGTCGGATTTTTTTCCATAAGAATCAGTTGTTCATTAAAAAAGAGAATATTTAGTAATAAATTTAGGGTTAGGAATCAAAGGAAGCATTATGGGGGAAGTTGCTTACTGCTTTATCGGCTTTAGATGTAACATTTCGGCGCTCAGCGATTTTTACTTGTACTTTGGCCCCGCGCTCACCTAACGCCGCCTCTGACAATATACACAGATAGACAGTGTAACAAAAAATATTTTATGTTTTATGCAGATTTAGAGAGAGTTGTATAAATCCATAACGAAATACTCTTGTAAACAAACACCTGCATATGTGTCTCTTCTAATGAGTCTGTTGCACTAAGTCTGAGAAGTATTATTTCAAATTATATCACAAAGTAGCCACGTCTCGCGGATCCGTCCGCGCTTTATGAAAATATATTAATAGCTATCGGCCCGTAATAGTATGAAGGCCATTTGAAAATAATAATAATAATGAATTTTAAAACAGGGCGACAACGCTGGCAACAGTGTTTGGGTGCAGGGACAACCACAGTATGTTTCGATTGTGTCGAGTGCGTATACTCAAAAGTTTGATGCAGATACATCGAACCATGGGTAGCGACGGGAGGTAGCTGTCCCCTCCCCCACACTTTTCCAACCATTCGACTAGTGAAAATAGGATACAGGAATTGCGCATTGAAAAGCGTAAAAAGGAGAGTTGTTTCCTGATTCTCGTGTAAATTGTCACCCACTGACCATACAAAAAAAAAAGTTAGGAATTCGTGAAATTTTTTTATCGGTTATTATGAGATATTACCAAATTAATCTTTTCACGCTTGTTCAGTTCCAGTAATTGCATAATTCTACAGGTCAGAACTGTCAAAGTAAGGGTCGTAAGTGAGAAAGTTGACGTTGCTACTTGCCATTTGTTGAATGAGAATGGTTGTTTATGGCCTTTAGGCATCTTTGGCTTAGTCCGGGATAGGGTAGGGAAAAGGATGTAACGAGGAATTGACCAGGACCTAATTGAAAGGAACCATTCCAAGCATTTGCCTGTGTGGCTCAGGTAAAAATCATGCTTGTGACTGGTGTGTTAAGCATACCATAAGCTGAGCATTCACATTGTGTTTCAATCCAGATTTTACAAAAACAAACTATAGGTTAATAAAAATGCAGAAAGAAAAGTAGGTCAATGGAGAGACCGGGAATCGAAGCCTCCAGTTGAATGTTGCATGCCAGTGGTTATCTGTCATTGAACTGTCGCCGCAACAACCGATTTCTCTTACATATTGGATATTTCTTTGACCTGGAATTCCAGAAGTATTCCTCAATTAAAATCTTCACATCGAGGGGAGTGCCTTGGCATTGTATATCAGCAATGGTAGAATGGTTCAGCTGAGGGCAGAGGAATATCAAATATGCAGAGTCGTTGGGACGATATAATTTAATGATCGGACATCGGTCACTTGGCATGCAGCTGGGGGCCCGAATTCGTTTTTTGGTCGCTGGAGTGACTGGCGTATCGCTGCATTTTCAACATGTAACTATATAGAGGTCATTTGTGGAAGGAAGTAAATTCTTTAGAATTGTCTTCAATGAGATTCTACAGTATATTAACATGATCCTGTCTACTTATAAATTATTTATTTATAAATATGTTTAATATTTTGGTGTACCCAGTTTCTTGTTAAATTATGAGCAGCTGTCCATGCACAATTATATTAATTTCTTTGACAGAATCAAATTGTCTATACATGAAGTGTTACTGTAGTTACTGTTGTTTGACAATAACATGATAAAAATCAAAATATAGCTTATTAGGGCCCGTATACTTATATGCTTATCATAATTATGTGTTCAAAAATGTAAACAATGTGTCCTTAATATGAACAAAAAGTGACAATCTACATTTAAAAACTACTAATTACACAATATATTATAATACACTACGTACTGCAATTAGTGTTATACGAACGACAGTGCTATTAACTGTTTATATTCATATGGTCTTAGGTGAGAAAAACAAAGTAACGCCTACATTAAATTTGAGAGTTTTGGAATATATGGGAAATATATGCTTTAGTGTCTGCATATATGTCACATGAAAAACAAACAAGACTGAACTGTTACGTTACTGCTACTTACAAGCATATAGTTTTATTTATTTAAAGATTTCCAGGTACAACGCAATTTCAGCCATTTTACATCGGATATTAGCAATTTTACACCGGCACCGAACACGGGTCCTTCCAATTACAAGGCGAGTACCTCTTCCTGACGTTAGTGTAGAGCCCTTTGCATTTTCAGATTTTCAAATAGAAAGGAATGTCGATTACTAGGGTAATAATAATAATAAAAAATATCGAAGTTATTACCATGAACAGCTTCTTTCTGCATTACGCAATGTTACCACCACATATTTAAACTTCGATAAACAATTAGTATTAAAAATGCAACGGGCGAGGATTTATTTGTATATATTAAAATTATACAGAAATTGAAAAAATGTATGCTGAAGTTTAAACGTAGAAAATACAACAAATTACGGAAAACCTTAAATTCAGTCAGTATCTTTAATATATTTAATTAAAATCATACACGAAATTAATTTATTAAACTGGTAAAATATATATGCGGGGAGAAAATGCACTAAAATATGTTTAAGTACAAAATGTGTAAGAACAAATGAGAAAAAACAGCCCAAAACACTCACTTCGTCCACGTATGAATACATTTCAACAACTAAAAAGAATCTTAAATAATATGGTGCGGAAAAAATATCCTGTTATTTATGCAATCTCACTTTTGATAATTCCACTAGAAGATCATGCATATTTTACACTCATACAAATATTCAAGGGCTAACTTGAAAAAAGAATATTTAAAAGTTTGCAACACTGAGAACTGGACAGGTCGGAATATTTAACCCATACAAAAAAAAATGTAATCTTACAGTATTTAGGATTTAATTTACTTTGCATTTCTTCTTAATTACCTAAATAAAAGTAATTCTTACTTCAATAGACGTTTGCTGTATTACAAATTGCTGCCCTGAAAAAAATAAATACATTTAGAAAAATAAAAGGCTCATACCATTCAGCCGATAAAGAAAAAATCAAAACCACGCATTTTATGTCTCCGCCCGTATACTTGCGGCGCCATACTACTATTTGCATTATTTCAGAAACTAGCTTTCACAAGGGACAAATTGCATACCTTTTACTGGTATTAAAAAAACAAACTTTCGTACTCTTAAAAATAGGACTCTGAAAGAAGACGAATAGACGTACATTCTACAATATTAAGCAGAATTCGAGTCACGTCTATATTAGAATTTGTGGCTAATTTAAAAACACAATTGAACTTGTATAAGTTTGGGGAACAAGCAGCAGCATTATTAGATCAATATTAGGAATATTCAATGTAGACAACCTACTTTAATAATGGAGCCAAATGTAACGGTGAAAAGTGCTTCGATGGGAACAATTAGAAAGAAAGAAAAAAGGATGTTGGACACTGAAAAACAGTAGCAGAAGAACAAGTGTTAGTTAGTAGTAATGAAAAACAGTAGCAGAAGAACAAGTGTTAGTTAGTAGTAATACAGGCTATATAAGAACTGCTAGCCCCGATTAAAACAAAAAAGATTACGAAAAAGTGCCATCGATATGGTTTGATCCATAAAATACCAAACAAATGTTCAGCATACGTTACTTCTGAAGAAAAAAAAAAAAAATCTTTTCAAAAGCATCGACCTCCTTCAGTGCATTCTAAGCTACAGGCATGTAATATATCGCGATGCAAGAAAATATGGCAAGAAAAAGTAGCCATGTCGAAAGCTATTCCAGGAAAAGAAAATATCACCTTTGCCATCTGTATACTTATATGAGCTCAATTCTAGAAACTTTCAAATAAACAGTGATGATCACAACACTCGAAATAAGAGCGACGTCCACTTTTTCTGTCACACCACGAACATATTCCACAAGAGTGTAATGCATTGTATAACGTCTTGCTTTCATGTATAACGCTCTCCCATCAGCAATAAAAGATGAACTATCAGAGGATTTAGCAAGTTAAAAGGATTTACCCATTGCTTTTATTCTGTAAATGAATATTTGGATCAATGTAGAATGATCTTGTCTCATTCTTTAGACAAATCCATTATCATGTAACATGAGTGGATGAATAAATTCAAATATGGATCGGAACCATAGCAATCACAAGATCACTCTGAACAGCCTATTTTAGGATTTGATAAAATAAGCACTAGTGAAACGGGATGTCAGTACGCAAACGAACATCATTTCATGTCAATACCCAAACTACACTGAAGATGTTTAATTTGATATGCAAACACATCATGGAGGACATTAAGGAACAGAGGTAATCCAAACGGAAATCGCAGACAAGGAAAGAAGTAAAAGTGGAAGGAACATTGACGAGGAGAGTAGAATTTAAAAAGAAAATACTTAGAGGTAGTGAAATGAAATTAAAAAAACAATTACATTGAAGTAGCTGAAGAGAACTGTGTATCCCTAGAAGCAAACCCAATAATGTTTGGATGCAGATCCTAGTAGAGGCAACGCATTTTCGTCAAGTCTCTGAGTTCGGCTACTAGTAGAAGTCAGCGAGCCTATGATAGAGGGAAACAGAGGGAGGAGAAAGATACGCGCAAGTATGTGCGCTGTAGTCATTCAATGTCGTTTGCTGTGAAGGCGAAGTGGCGAACACCACCTGGCGCAGTGGTTCAAAAATTGTCCTCCACGGTTCCACACAGTTCCTTCGCTGCCCGCCTGATTTTGTTGTTTCGAGTGGGCGAAGGCGAATGCTTATACCGTCTGCTACTCACTCCCCCGCAATGTTGATGTAATGTCACGTGATAGAAGTAGATTCGCAACCAAGTTGTACATAATGCGCTCTCAGAGACTTTCCGAAATTGCGTTGGCTCTAACAAAGATTGGAGCCTGTCATTAAAATTGAATGTGGGTTTGAAGGATGCTATATGGATTCATGACGAGAAATATGAAGATCACCAGAGGCTATGGGAATACATTCAAAACAGTGGAATGAATAATAAGAAATCAAGTACTTGTCTTCAGTTTGACTTTTACATGAAATTTCTTAAAATTAACGAATATCAGATTTTTTTTTTTTATTATTACACTGTCCGATGGCAATTAGTTTTCTGTATGTTAGACAAGTTTCCTTTGAAGAGAGGGGAGGTGAATTAATAGAGTAAGTTAAGTCGGAAGTATTGGGTCAAAATATTCTGAAGTCATCGCGGTTAAGGAAAGTAAGAATATATCTACTGTTATATACGGCTGGCTGGTGACTTGGAAGGTATCGTCCTGAGCCTTCTTTGCTGGTAATTCCATCATTTGTTTGTACCGATACCACTTTTCCACCGATAACTATACTTTTGGAAATTTCCTATACATAAGATTTTTTCAAAATAATGAATTTATCAACACTAATATATATTAGATATAAAGCCAAAATTTCACATACAAAAATATAAAACAGAAGAATTTCATATTACGTTACACAGAAAATATATTATCAAATTGAGTACCGAACTGTCCTTTGTACTCCTGGGCACTTTGGGAGATAAAGGCGGCTGAGCGTGGGATTGACCAGTGACCACCCACTTCACCTTATGCCATAGGTCGAGAATACGTGGAGTCCCCAGGAGCCGTTCCCGGCGCGTGCGCATTGTACAGGGAACACCGTTACCTTTTCTAATATGTTAAGACTAAAGGGCAAAGCATTTTGTTCTTAATCGAAACCTCGGACTCGTTTCAGATCCGAAATTCGAATCCCGGGTGTGCCTTCCTGACTGAAGTTACCTTTGGCTTTCCTTCAGTTACTACTACTTCTTTCGAACATGAGCTACTATTTTGGCATGGACGGACTAAAAATATCATTCGAGTAGTGCAAACCAAAGGCGTACAGATGCATAAAGAAATCGATTATACCATCATCGATAATCATTTAGACGAATTTTAAGTCTAGACACACCCATGAAAGATGAGCGTCACTGTTGTTAATATTAAACAAATTAAAAATAATTCGGAAAATGTATCGGTGCCTATTTGCAGATACAGATACTCCAAAACTTGGCCGATATCACCGATACCGATATATTGGTACATCCCTATTGTTTGGTAGGTCTAAATATAAACCTTATTTCTGATGACTTTACCGAGGGATCGAACAGAACCTGTGTGAACACTAATGAAGATAGCATAATCGCTACTGCAGAAACATTTTTCTCATTCAGGAATCACGAGTGAATGTCCTGATCCAGCTTAACGTCTCGCTGTTGTGAATGGAGACGAGTGAAAGGAACAACAGATGGATAATAATAGTATTGTTGGAAGGAGAGTAAGAAGAAATTGAAGTACCATGAAGAAACCTACACACACCATTAACTCACCAAAACCAGCTACACAACATGGAACTGCCGGGATTTGAACCAGAGAGGTGAACGATTATCTAACAGACCTACTACGTGCCGTGCCGCGATTGAAGAATGAATACATCATTAGTTTCTTCCGTGTCTGCCCGTCAACTTGATCGCAAAGTAATAAATAAATAGTAATATCTTACTGGACAAAGATTTCAATCAGATGATAAACCTCAGTAAACTCCGGTTTTCAGGACCTTCTACAAAACGTAACGTATGTTCTGGATACTATACAAGTTCTGCGATCCAACTGAATTGTGTTTATTGGTTGTAGGTAGGTAAGGACCAAATCACTTGAGAAATAAAATTATTTATTTGTTTGTTTGTTTGTTCAGGGAAAGCACACAAGAAGGGGATCGGGTCTTAAGGAGACGCTAAGACAGGGGATGCAAGCGGCCCTGGCCTGAGAAGGTACTATCCGGGCATTCGTATGGGATAAATGAGGAAACCAGGAAAAACTTCAGGATGGCCGGACGGAGCAGGGTTCGTGCCCACGCTAGACCTACCCAAATGCCGCATGGCAGGCAGACGTGTTGAAAAATAAAAGTACTTCAAAGACGTAATTACATTCTTTCATTTTTACGCCGCGAAGTTTTCACCTGACCCACGTAGATCACGTTACAAGGAAATAAAGTTGCACAAACGACGCTTCTAAATCCTGACGTGAACGTTATTTGCCCCCTTACTTTTCAAACAGACAAAAGCTACCAACTATAAAATGTAAAAAAACTTTTTTAAGTTGAGTTCATATTCATGCAGTATTTGCTCCAGAGCAACAAACAGCACCCATGAAATCTACTATCGGTTCTTTCCCGAAGCGAAATCCGAGAAGAGACGTTGAAAGACGAATGCGAACTCGCTTTCTTTAGTTATTTTCGAATCGGTTCTTCCCCGAAATTTAATAAACATTCCACGTCGCGATGACTCGATGTCGGTACTTTCCCGTTTTGCAGTAGATGTATGGTACATGTACCTATTATTCCACGCCAGTGTTACCAATTTAGTCGTTTTCGAACTAAATCTAGTCTTTTTGAAATTTTATTCGTCTAGTCTTGGGAAAAATAGTCATTTAGTTGCTAGTGGGAAATGAAGTCTTTTTAACCCTTTAAAAAATATTACCTGGTTGTAATCTCGTTTTTCTTTTAACTTTTTGAGAAATGAATTTTAATATTTTTGTTTTAGTGGTTGATTATTATTGTACAATTTTTCTTCAATCCCACGTACCCAGTTGAAAAATGTTTCTTAAACAGATTAGAAAAGCAATTAGATCCTAATATACGCACGGCTTATTAGTTTGAGAGAATACTGACAGAATTAAGGAAATTTTCTATTAAAGAAAGACAAGAGAAGATTGAAAAGAAAATGAAACAACTTCAACAATGATTGCCTAATGGCACAGACCCTTAGAAATGTGTCTGAAGAGCATTTTTCCCCCTATGCTTGAAATATCCTATTTACATGGTAGCTTGAACAGTAAAATGGAATTTCTACGGCGAAAACTTGTGTAATGGAATAAAAACACCGTAGTCAACATTTGTATAGGCTCTTCAATTATTGTGTTGCTGGTGGTCCAGGCTTGTTTTACTGGGTCCAATGCATAAGTTTTAATCAGCTCAACATTGTTAAATTTAAAAAAAATGAGGTAGAATGAGTACACACATGTCAAATTCAATTTTGGAAATATCTGCTGGCTTACTTACACAAAAGAAATAAATGCGGTCACAAATTTGAATTTCCTGTTGATCCTGAAAAAGTGAAACAACGGAGAAAAACAAACTCGACAAACCATCTCATTCAACTTTATATAAGCTTGAACTTCAGTGGCTCCGTTAACTCCCACTGATGAAGTCACTGGTGACAACTCGATAATTCATTTTTAATTGAGTTAAAATACATTAATTTTAAATTAAAGAGACTTTTCTTAAATGTCTTTTGCACGATTATAATGGAACAATAAATTCTGGTTGTTTAGACCATGATTTTACTTTTTTTTAACAAAGATTCTAGTTGGTAATTCTCGAGCTGTTGGCAACACTGATCCCACCAGGAATCCAGTATACTTATAATTAATTACTTAAAAATAATGTGTATTAAGTTATAAGTATATAGGCCAAGTTCACATCATAAAAGTACAAAAATCCATCAGTGACTTAGAAAATTAATATTTACTCGAGTTGTAAATAAGCACAGATTAAAAATATTGCTGTCTGCATGTAGAACAAATACAACAATGAATGGTAATAATTAAGAGTATACATTTAGTCTCTGTTAAGCACCTAGTTTGAACAACAAAAATTCAACCCTGGTTCAAATTGCTTCCATTCAGTTAAACCTAGCTGCGCCAAACTTGGCATAAATATTGTTCTACGGAATGGAAAAAAAACACAGGGCCTACAATGCCAAGAAGCAACCCACTTTATAAATAAAGATAAAATCTACAAATTAAAAACATTAAGATAAGCACATTGAGAAATCTCATTTTGCCCCCCCCCCCAAAAAAAAAATCCGATGTGCTTTTTATCGAGTAAGTTCAATACCTGTCGTTAGAATCTCCTTGCACACACTTTTATAAAACAATTTTTAAAAAAAATCTAATAGAAATATCAAACATTCAACAGAAGTTTTGCCTAGTACTAAGAAAAATGCTACGAATTATCGTAGAATGCATGCTTCCGTGTTAATCGGATCTAACGTTCTACCCAGAACATGCGTGAAACTTGTAAATAAAACGTAAAAAAAGGTGAAACCATCACTGCTCTATAGCACATTTTAATATTCCATTTGTGAACCATTAAATAATATTCATCCACGATTAGGGACATTTTTTCAATTTTTTCCAGTACATGATTTTTTTAAAAATATGAATTTATCGCTTTTCCCCATATCATGTAATATATGAAACAGACAATTTTCATGAAATAAAATAAAAATTTAAAAACCAAACAAAAAGAAGCTTTCTATGAAGAAATTGAACATACTAGTTACAACACAATGATCAGGCTTGTATATCAATGGTGATTTAATATAGAATATTATACTACAGTACCAGACTTCCAGCATATAAAACACGTATATTCTGCAGTACATATTTATAATTAAAAGTAGTTTACTACTAAATTACCAAACAGATTCGACGTGAAGTTCAATAACCATACCACAAAGAAAACTCACAATCAGTTTGGTCCTTCTGGACTAACAAATGTTTCCACTGTTAATTGGGACCAGCGTTATTTTTGACAAGAGCTCTTTAACCTTGAAATATTGACCCCCCCCCCAAAAAAAAAAGATAAGAGGTCTAAGGAATTTTAACTAATTTCTAAGCTTACAGTGCATCAAACTTCAGGTTTATACCAAGGATGTTCTAATAAGAGGATGTGTTCATAGCAATCTTATGACCAGCGAGAGAGTGAAAAAAAAAAGCATCAACCAAGGCGGCGCACCTAATTGGTTAGCAGACAACTTCAGAGTTTGCTGCAATCTTTGTTGGCAGGAAAAACGTTTTTGATTGGAAGTAAGTAGGCTCACTGGGTGGAGTAAGCTGTGACGTTTGGCTTCATGTTCTTTGTGTAATCGCAAATCCTCTATTACAACATCCTTGGTTTATACATAAATAACATGACAGGTCGTATAATAAATTGAAGTTTTTCCTTCCATCTTGATCCACAGCTGTCCTTCCTTTCGTCGTGTCAAGCGTCGTCCTGTCGCCCTCCTATCAATTGCACTCCAACAGGTGCCGGGACGCAGACTCACCAGAGCACCTGATGAAGTACAATGAACATGGGGCGTCTTTACGTCCAAACAATTGTGTGTGTGTGTGTTGCTACCAATCATCTATATTATATATATACACACACACACCTATATGAAAAGAACGAACGCCAAGAGCGATGATGGGGCGCCGTACTGCCTGCCGTCGAAACGTCCCTTGCCTCTCCGCGCGCTACTTCAGGTACCTGACTCGTATGAAAGCACAGCCACTAGCACCTGATGCAGCACGTGGGAGCGACTGGGAAATGGAACAAGCACCTCATGGAAATAATGGAGATCGATGATTTACGAAATCCTGAAAGAGAACTGCTGGAAAAGAAAATTATGAGCTACTGTACACAAACTTTGTTAACCAACCATTATCTAGAAATTAATTCCCAGTTTGAATTTGTAGGATCAAACCACTTAATTTTCAAACTTCCATAACTACCTTGAAATTAAACTATCTGAAGGGTGATTTATTTCTCAACCTTCATTACGGTCGATAAGGTTATGGTGGCTTTTCCTCCATTAGACACGTATTTTTTTTTTATTTTATTTATGGCCTTTAGGCACCTAAAGCTCAGGCCAGGACAGAAGGAAAAGATTCGAGAAGGTGTTGGTCAGGGCCTATGTTGAAGGTTCCATCCCGGCATTTGTCTGGTGACAGGAAAACCTCAGTCAGGATGGTCAGCCGTTGGGATTGAACCCACGACCTACCGAATGCTACGCCACCGCTCTCTACCACCGAGCTATGGCGTCTCGGTTAACACGTAAAACAACTCTACCACGTTGACAACTTGCGTTCTAACAATTTACACATAGGGCACAGTATTCTACATCCTTGCCAACGCACATACCAAGGATTTATGTTTATTCTCCAGAAAACAAATTTACGATTGAACTCTTAATACCATGGTTATTGCTTGTGTCGACTGCTATTTCGTGTCTTGGTTTCGGATAGGGTGCCTTGGCTTCCTATTAATCTGACTCTTTAAACAGGAAATTGAGACAAATTCAATCGAAGCTAACACACCCTATGATGCAAAAAAAAAAAAAAATAACTACAAGGGCCATGCTTACCCTAAACTGGAACGGAGCCGGAGATGTAAACAGATGTAAATATAAGGGCAAGCAGTCCGTAACCAAAACTTCATTCAACACAAAAATACTGGTGAGTTACCCGATTTCTGAGTAAAAAGCACAAATTACATAACTGGGCAGGTGGGTTCCTGCAAGATTAAGCGATTCACCCTCTTGTTTCAAGACTACTTATCAGGGAACGCACAAAAAACATTTTTCCTCAATCACACCAGGTAAATACTAGGATGATACCTTAAACTTAAGACCCTGGGCAACTCACCCCAATACTTTTCCGACCTGTGCCTTACATGCCTCAAAAGGCCATACATAAATACCTAGCACAAAAATTACACAATTACTAACAATCTTAGTTTCACATGGTTCTGCGACTTTAGAAACTCTTAAATTAAAATTAATATAAAGAGAAAAAAAAAAGTACTGTTTGAAGAGCTGGAACATTTAAAAATAATTTACAGACTTATTAAACCTAGAATTATTTAAAATACGAATCTTCGACACAAATTATTCAGTTCTACAAAGTTACAAAGCTTCGTTAAAAAAAAAAACAAATGAATGTCTAGCAGATGACTCAAGGCTCGTACCTACTTGGAGCACTTAAATCTGCAGATGGCACGCATATCGGTAGTCGGAAATCCGTCCAAATTCTCTTATCTATATTATTCAACTCACATCAGCACATCCTATCACAGTGTAAGCCAATAACATCTTACAAAAAATGCTTTTCATGTTGCCATTTACATGGGTAAGCAAACATTCCATCACGATCCCTCGGCATTTCCGGATCACCAACTGACCCGCCTACCAACTGAAAGCTCCTCCCTCCCCCCCATCAAAGAACATCTTACCACCTTGCGTTTCACCAATCGCTTGCTCGAGGATTTCCTATCATTATTCTACGTTAAAATTACCTGGAATGGGTACCATTAGTAATAAAATGCCTCAATACTTTTTTTTTCAGCCATTTTAGACATTAGAGAATAGGAAATACAAATTACAAAGTAAGCAGGGAACTTAAATATATATATACGTATATACAGTTTAATGATATTATAAACAATACTACAAGCCAGTACAAACTATATACTTCACTTCGTCCCTCAAACAGAAATTAAAAGACGTAAAAACAGGAGACATGAAATGAATGCTTCAATAGAAGAGCAGTACATAATTTCAGAAGTGAAAGATACAGTATTTAGGATAGTCGAATGAATATTAGCAGTTCTTAGTAAATTGTTACTAACAATATTAAAACGCTCTTGTAATCAAGAGATCCCGAGTTCGATTCCCGGTGGGGGGACAAGTGGTAAGGAGCCCACGTTAAAATGTAGGTCCCGTCCTTAGTAGCTTACCTGCTGGCCACTGGGATCGTTCCCAGGACCTTCCGAATGCTAAGTCACTGTAGCGAACCGAACGCTATAACAACTAGTTTGTCTGGACAAATTCTACGTGCTCGCGCTAATAACGCAAAGAGGACGTCCTACAACAGGTTAATGAGAAACCAGTAATAGATTTATCGACAAAAAGCGTTCCTGTATAAAAAAAATGTACTTGGATCTAAAGGGGGTTACAGGCCGCTCTAACAAAAAGTAAAGCACCTACCAGCTTGTCATCAGGTTATGAACGGCCATACGAATCACGGGAGGCCAGAACGTCAATTCTTAAAATTGAGAAAGCTAAACACATGAAAAGTATCTGCCAGGTTCAGTCCAAGCCAATAGCTTTCGCCACTCTTTCAAAACATCAGGAATCCAATGGTGTAAGGTTCATCTCGGACATTTAGTCAATAATATGTCCGGAGGTGGGGGTATAGACTGATAAAACAGGGTAGCTTGCCCATGTGTTGCTTCGTTCTAAATAAAAGATAGTAAAATTATATGTTCATACAACTTTTTAAAAAATTGTTTATGAGTAAATTTGGCCTCAAAAGGAGCATAATTAAAACCAAACAAATATTCTTGAAATTCCATGTTGAGTAATACCGAAACGCTACAATTGATACAACCATAAGATTCAACTGTTTAACTTCTGCATTTAAAAAGCTTGCGTTAGGTCATGATATCGTGCAGTTTAAAACTTTAAGAAAAAAAAAAATGACAGTCACGTCGTTCATATTATTCAAATATTTAGGTCAGTTTAGAAACTGCAGACATTAAATATTTCTCAGGGTTTCCTGCTGTCACCAACTTGCGTTGTACTTTTTATGACATGCATGACATTTGCATTTGAAGAAAACTGCACGGCACCTGCATTCCTGTATAAATATTGTTTCATTATTGATCAGTTTTCATCTATTTCCCCAAATTTGATTTCAACTCACAAGGTTCCCTATTCAGTACTGGATTAAGCTATTCGGAGGACCTAGACTGACTCCAGCCTTGAGGACCCCTGTTACCCATCCATTCAAGTCTTAAAAATCTTTTTCCATGGCGGGGCGTCTGGGCTGTAGCCCCTTAACCCCCCCCCCCTTAATCTGGATCTGACGCTAAGCACTTTGGATTGTGAAAATAGGTTTGTAGCACGAAATACACAAATTCTCAGGTCAGAAGAGATCCGTGTGTAAATGTAACCTTAACCGAAAGGAGGGGTGGAAAGGCAACCGAAAAAATCCATGAACCTATCTTATTACTGATAAGTGAATTTTGATTGATATTGACGCAATCTCGAGTATGGAAAAATAATAATTTTATTTGAACAAGTTGAAGCGATTTTCTGGATCAAAAATTCCTTAGGTAAATAATTTTATCTTTTAATGTTCTTGTGGGGGGGAGGGGGAACCGAAAGTCCTGTTCAGGTCTTTTCGAAGAGTGCTACAACTCCATGTGGTCATATCTTACATTTAAACAAAAATACACTTCACTTCGTAAGACATACGATCTGCGATCTTATAAATTTTATAACGAAAACTGACTCCTGTACGCCTGCTAGAAAATAAAACTGCGCGTAGCCGAATCCGTTATCTAACCAATGTGGTCGGTCTGCTGCAAAGACAGGAATCAGCACTTTACCAAACAAAAATCCTGAGACCAAGTCCCGTTTCCTCCCCCCTCGCCCTAAGTATGCTCGCTCAAGACGTTCATACCACTCCAATTTGCGACGGGTTCCTGCCATATGTAAACTTTTTTTATCCAACTGATTCCAAATAAATCTTATTACCTTTTTACACTAATAAACTTGTGTATGGTAAATATTGAAATTAACAGAAAAATTGAGCAGCCACCGTGAGACTCGAACCCGAATCTCCCAATTGCTGTTTGGATGAATGAAAACTAACTGGTCAACTAAACCTTTTTACGAAGTGAGAAATGCTTAAGCAACGTACTTTAGGCAAATTAATATCTATCAATGTAAAAGATAGTAGTGTCGAAGGAAACCAATAATAATACTCCTTATCTCAAGTTTACCAACTTGCTGTTAGACAAAATTCAGAAAGGCGTGGACGGGTAGAAGTACTGCGCAATCAACGTTTGGTTGAAAAGAGACGGAAGGTCTAGACGCCCCGAAGAAAAAAAAAAACTGCGCAGTTCAACCTCCTGCGACGCGCTTGAATCTTCACGAATAGAATTAGCCCTCCGACATCAAGTTTCGGGTACAGACGACCGACCTTGTAAAGTGAAAGAAGTTTCTTTCACGGTTCACAAAATGCGAATCCTTCTGCCGGGATGTTTAATAAGAATTATCAGAAAGCCACTCAGCTTCCTAATACAACGGTCATTGTTCGTACCAATGCACAAACTAATTGTTACGCCAACGTTTTTCTGCTACAATTCGGATTTTACCAAATGATTGCAGATAAATACTGGATGATAGTGTAACTAGACAACAGATAAAAAGGAAAATCCATCCAGCACGAGCCCTGACCATTCCGCCCACTGAGATTACGTTTTCCTATACTAGTCACAAAACGCCAATCCAGTGTTCGATTTGTCGCGGGGAGGGGATTCTCCCTGGTGCGGGAGGTTTTGATCCATGGTTGAATCCGAATATCACGCCAAACCGGTAGTAAGTAGGTTGAACCTTACCAACAACCACTAGTTCTAGAATCTTCCCTTCGTAAATTATAACAAATCGAACACTGCCTAACTCTATTTAGCCTGAATTAGCTATAAACACTTTCAATGTGAATTTAAGATGGCACAATAAATACCAGTAAGCTTTACCACAATTCTACACAACGGACCTTTTATTAACTGGTAAAATACCAAGTAATAACACAGAATTGTATCTCAACTCGAGATAGTGTGTAGTAAAGAACTTCTCCTGTACGCCTAAATTGGCACAAAATGGAAGACAATGTTGCAGTTTCAAGTTACAAATCGTGGATGGCACCGACTACTGTACAACAGTCCTTCCTCCTGTAGCAGGTAACTACTAGCACCATCTGTGATTCATAATTTGAAACAAACTGCCACAAAATTGTTCAGTGATTTTAAACATATCATAAAATTACATTAAAAGCCTTAGTTACTAAGAAGATATCAGTTACAGAAGATATCCTATCATTGGGGTAACTTCGTTGCATAGAATTTACGTTAGCATCTAAGAACATGCTGCCTTATGAATTATTAAGTCCTCTAACCACCTTTAAGGAGACTTATTTCCTTATTTTTCAAAATATTTCGTTATGCACTACTAGTTTCAAATTACTATGAAATACAAACCAACGATTTCGAGATCTTGTCCATTGCTGAGTAATACGTTGTCAAAATAATATACGACGTCATTCTTTAACCGAAGACTAGGCAGTGCAAGGAGTCCTATAAAGATTTAAGGTCACTGTTTAGAAACAGCTCATTTGTTGCGATCACCCATCTCAACTTGATAGTTTTCCGTCTGGAGTCGCCACTGGCTTCAGTCATTAACATGAAGAGAATAAAAAAACAAAAACCTACCACCCATTTCCACCCGCTCCGAAGCTCAAAGTCAACAGACAATCTTTCGTAACAGGATGCAGGTGTTAATGCTCTGTATCGTATAGGATCTTCACAAAACAAGGACAAAGGTCCAGATGGTGTTTAGAGAACGGAATCCCAACAAAATTCGACGCCACAGCCTACTTTTTTCTTTTCTTTTTATTAGCTTCTGTGGCCCTCCCTAATTTCCTAATATGACCTCCCCGGTTCGCGAATCTGCAATAATAATTAATCTGCGATGTCTGCTTCCTTTCGCCATTATCGAACGGAAGGACAGTTGGATTTTGTCAAAACAATCACACTTTACACCACCTGTTAACGTAAGCAAACTATAAAAATTCACTAATGTTCTTGTACACGTTTAGACATTTCGTACGACAGTCGTGTGGCTTATAAAATTACAAGTTGACTTGAAAAACCGACCAAAACAATTTTTTTGGTTAACCAACGCTTAAATTTCCTAAATAAGCTGGCGAACTTTTAAGGACGGGACCTACAGTTTTTGGTGAAGTGGGCTCCCCTAACCACTTCGTTCCATGGACTTAGGCGGGAACTGAACCGGTGACTACGAAAACAAAGCGAGCAAGCTAACCTCTTGGTCTCCCAACGTTTATATGAAGCAGAAATGTCCTATTTCTATGATAAGTGCATATACTTTCACAGCTGTATATTACAAGAGTTAGTAATAAATCTCTTTTATTAGTAATTCCAAAACGTGCCGTTTCTAATACGTAATGGAGGCGATCAGAATACAAATAACCATTTAAATATGGAAGATTCACAACACACTGCCCAGTATTATACACTGATCGCGTTATCTTCGTGTTACGAAGAGCTCTGAAGTTATGATTTATTAAGCAGATTGACAATATTAGTTCCAAATAAGATTAGCGCTATTTAGCAACCAAACCTAACTACACCCAAGAATAAAAGCGGAATTATTAGCTTTGACCTTCAGATTATGTTACCAATCTAACATTGCCACGACGGTAGCGTGGGAGTCAAAACACGGCATCGCCTTGATTCTATCATTCTAGTTAGACGAGTATTGACCAGTAATAATGCAATATATTTAACAAGGATTTAACCTCAATGATATTAACTGCAATTTCTTACGAAGCAGCATGACTAACGCTTCCAGCTTAAATATAGAAAATTCCTGTACAGCACTACATTGCCAAGTGCCAGTATGCTTATTACGAAAATACTTATCACTAGGTGCAAGTGCGACAGAATAACATTAAATAGGTGTATGTAATCCTTGTATCAAAAACGGCACACGACTTGGCAACATCGTATCAGAAAGGCAGACCAAAGGGAGCCATGGCCAGACAAGTTTTTGTGAGTCTTTCTGCTGCGCCGAGTCAAGTGGGTGGAATGTCTGGAATCTTCGGTTACTTCCGGGCTCAGCTAGGCTTCAAGACTGAAATACCTCGGCAACAGCTGAGGCAAAAGCCGGTCCACAGGATGAGGTCTCGCCCCGTCACTCCTCACACACACGGTAAATTTGTCAAAAGTTTTCTTCTCATGGACTAGAATACCTTGACGAAAAAAAAGGACAGCATTGGAAAATTTCCAGTCTAGCCTTAATACAGGTATAACGAGGTTTAACCGTCTACATCAGGTTTTCTTCGCTTTGTCGTCTGAGTCAATTTCTTTACATTTCGACAGCATACCAATTTGTTTTGACGAAACTAGTTTTAATGCGTCTGCAAACATGTCTATCTCAATGGTTGAGCCAACTTCGCTTTTCAAAGGATCGTTCTCTCTTCGCAACATCTTACTGCTTGCAGATTATGCCTAAATCAGTACATGTTCTTTCAAGCCACAAAATAGTCTTTCGATTCTGTAAATCCGTCCACTAGTTTGTCAACCTTTTCTAATACAAGGGCTAGTACACTAAACTGTCAGCCTTTTTTAAAAAATGGATTTTACTGAAAATTGGGGATACTATGAGGTTTTTAACAATCTTTGTACATGTGTTTAATACCTACCGAAACTAGTAAAAGTACTGAAGTGAATAATTTAGAATTAAATTTTTAGGACTGGGCGCGGTACCAGGTTCGCGGACTACAGGTTGAGAAACTCTGCTCTATATATGCAGTACGGGAACGCACACGTTTAAAAATAACCATAAAACTACTAGTTTCAATTTCGAACAAGATCCAACACTCCACTTATATTTTCTTGTTACGGATTTTTGGAGACTAACACAAACTAACCTACTGATTTAGTAAATTACGCCCTCTACCCTTCAAGTGAGCACAATAAACCGACATGTGAGTGCTACCTATTATATGGTGAAGTGTCTTTCCAACCATTTTCGATATTGAAACAGTAAATCCGGATAACGAAGAACTGTAGTTCTTCGAGTGACGCTAAGCAACGAGTCTGTTAGCGGCACACACATATATACAGTTAATTTCGGATCTAGCAAACTATAAGCCCGATTTTGATGCTTGAAGTTGCATTTGAAAGCCCTTTGCCATACTAAGACAGAAAAACAATTGGATCGGTTGGACCTTCCTGGGGCCCCCTAGGGCGGTTTTAAAAAAAAACGCCACACACACAATTTCACATTTCTGGTGATAGCACTTACCACAGATCATATAGGCGGCCGAATCTTGCGGAATCGTAATCTACGCTTCAATACCTTTCAAACGGTGTATCGCGTCAAAATCGGCGAACGGGTTCAAAAGTTATGACCTTTTTAGTCCATTCACAGAATTTTCACAAATGATAGAAAAGGACCTCCGTCATTCAGTCTGTCTTTTTGTTTTAGCCCAAAGTGGTTGGTACCGGGAGCCAATTGCGGGCCTCAAAAAGTTGGGATAAATCGAATCTTTTGTTGATAGGAGTTAAGGTTTCGAGATACGACCCAAAATCAGCCTTTTGTATGAAGACTATGCACTTTTTTTTTTAATAAGCAACCTTACAAAATAAGTGATCAGTATAAAAAAAACCTTTGGGGGGCAAGGGTGACGCAGAAAAAAAGTAATCCATTTTGCGAGTTTACTTTCTTTGTGTCACTATGACGGAAGGATACTAAATCTCCTAATTTTATTTCAAAGGAAACACTTCCGTCATAGTGGCACAAAGAAAATAACTCGCAAAATGGATATCACTTTTGTGAGTGGAATTCTTGCGTCACTTCAATGTCAACTTTTGAATTTAATTACTGTGATTATAAGAATCCGTTTAAGGTGTTCCTGGCTGAAACTAACATTAAGACTATCGTCCATTATTGCCTATTGTTGAAAAGGAAGGTTACGTGTGTCACTTGCCTAGCTACATTCCTTAACACAGACTTCTCAAGTCAATACGTTTGAATTCCGTAATCCAAAACTGCGACAATTCCAAAATTTTAATATGGCGGTAGCGTAAAATGAGAATTTTTTTCAAACTGCTGACATTTTGGACTATCGCCATCTTAGAGTTAGTTTGGAACCCAGAAGCAAACTCTGTCTTTCAGAATCCCCAAATATGTTTGTTAAAAAGTGAAACCTTTGTAGTGATAAGTGGCACACGTACATTGTTCAAACTTCTAACAATAGGCAATCATGGACGACACTGTACTAAAGTCAGGTCATTGGCATCTACACACTACAAAATCAAACTTCAACAAATTTAGTGACTTCCACAAGGACGGTTTGTGTGTGTACCCTGAACTCATATGCACAATAATAATTATAAATTTATAACAAATCTCTTCGCTAAGGAATTAAGTAAAATTACTTCAACAGCAAATGGCTACTGGATTTTTGTAAAATTATTTTTTCCATCGAAGAAGTGAAATGTTTATCTGAACGTGTTTTAAACACTGGCTCAGTATTGTCATCCTGAAAAACTAACTTCTGAATCCGAAAAATTTCCATATTTGCCATTTTCTACGCATTTGAGCCCAGCGGACGGAAGTGTGAGACCTACAATATTCAGAAACATCACCCAGTTCGGCCAAGAAATTCTATTACCAAAAAAAAAAAAAAAAAAAAAAAAAAAAAATGTTCATATTATAACGTATGAAACACACGTAAGGTGAACCCATTCGCTTTTTGCTAAAATTTCTTTCTGAGCGCCAAGTATGGGCCATCCACCAACTTTCGATAATTATTTTTTCTTTTTTTAAGTGTAATTGAAGAATACTTGTACACAATTTACCGTACATTATCTGCCCTAAAATAGTGCTAGTATTGGCTTTATTTCAAATTCAAGGTAAGCAAGGAAGGCTCTTACACTTGAACTTCCTTGTTTTTCAGCCAAGTTAGGTCAACCAAAATCAAATTGGTTTAGGTCACGTTACGTGGACCGGATATGTTACATTAGTTTGACCGTGTTTACCCTAAACTGAATTTGTTCCTTTAAACCAACATTTATATTTCCAAAAAGGTCTAACCTAAAATATTTTATGGAAAAACTTATCCCACCACTAAGTTAATTAAATTTTGTCATTTCTTACCAATTTAACTCCTGCTAATTGTAGAAATCATTGTGAAGATCTTGTTGCAGGGAAGTTATTATGTCCAGTTCACACAGATATCCAGCTATGTAACAACCTCAACGCGAACTAACCGACTACTAAAGCAGTAAGCACAAGGATGATCAACGGACAAAGTCACGTTGCTTCGTTCGCCGTCTATGACTCATTTCCGGTAGAGAGCACGTATGGAAAGAAACCAACCGCACCATCCTATTCTCGTAGCACACGCTCTTTCACGAACACTCAGCTCAAAACGTTCTAAAAGGAAGTCCCAATAACCCCTCACTTTTTACGAAAAAAGTCAATGCTCACAAATCAGTTTCCCAAGTGAAACATTGTAATTAGTTCTGCTGCTGCTGTTGCTATGGATTTTGTAACGTTTTACGACTGCAGAAACAAGAACAAAAGTCAATACACACACTCTCCAAGTCATATGATCAACGCGTGCTTTGTCTTTCCCTAGAGAATGATACTTGGCTCCGTTCAAATAGTCCATACAGTAGTTTTACACATACACCATTATTTTAACGTTATTTTACGTATATACCATACATTACAATAAGCTTTATGAAATTCGGAGCAAATCTAGTTTAGAGCATACAACGGCCACTAACTAAACTTGATTTTTTAATAAGGGGAAGGATTTGGAAAATAATTCGCCCTGGCTTATTCAAGGAACTATCCCAGTATTTGCCTGGTGACCGAGGGAAAACGAAAGGAGTTCAGTAACGATGGGCAGCCGTTGGTTTTGAACCCATTACCTCCCGAATGCGAAGGAACTAACTGTGCTACGGCCGTTTCGTCCTACAGGAAGGTAGGGATGCTGGCCAGAACAGCTACTTTTTAATGTCACATTGGATTACTGGTGAACTTTTTTGGATCGGTGTCCGCTCAATTCTTATAACTGGTTGTGCATGGAATCTGTCCAATGACATGGATAACACGTCCTATAATTACGGTAACCATATTTTCTCAGCCAAGATTCGTGGCCGATTGTATCAGGATCTAACGCCACCAACACATTTCCCTTATTGTGGGTGGTCTGAGGGTCAACCCAAGAAAAAAGTTTATTTAGGCCACAAATTTAGTTTTAAAATTACGTGTTGTTAGAAGCTACCTGAACTTAATTTTTTATAATTGTTAAAATACTATAATTTACGATTCATTATATAACTAGGCTATTCTTAATTACTTGATTTCTTATTGTTTATGAAATATGAACGCTGAGGAGCACTACGTTGAAACCAGGGACGTACGCAGGGGTGAAGGTTTTGAAGGTCCCCCTCCCCGAAATATTTTTTTCGTGAAATTAGTATTTGTGGCAAACTTCTATACATACATATCACGTAAATTTCACACCCAGACAGACCTCCCCCCCCCCCCGGTCAAAGACACTGGACCCACAAAACAAACTTCATATACGTGACTGACAACTGCTCGACCATTACAAATTTCTTTCTACTGAATATAGAAGACCAAACGTCTTGACGTATACCAGGCAATATAAATCGGAGTCTTTAAAATGTACAGAAAGAACGAATGGTAAACATTACAATGCTCGGACATTTTGGTTTTAATAACATACAAAATTAATTTGAAGTCTCGCCATGAAATTTGTAATAAGGAAAAAGTGGATCACAGAGAACTATTCTCTCTCAAATTAATGTCAATGACCTAAATAAAACAAGCCAAAAAAGGTTAATATTTAATTGAACCTAAAGAAGCTAATCCTAATTTGAAACAGAACCTAAAATTCATTTGAAATTATGCACCGAATAAGAGACATGAGTCACATCGTGGAAAGACCACTGCTAAAGAGAGGAAACACTAACACATTCGAACACGTGGCTAAGTTGTTGGAATGCGGAAAGGTCATCACGTTCTCAGTAGAAAGTGACATTCCACAGACGTCCATATAATTATAATGACTCTTCCGGAATTAATACCCAGAAAATTTCAACAATGCAAAAATTCTCATTTCCCCATTTGGTTTTAAGAATGTCGTGGTAAATCGACAGCTCATGACTAAATAACGTTCATACTGTCAAAAGGCAAACGATTCATTCACTTCATGCCAGAAAGGAACTCTGGAATGCACAAGCCTTACACAGTTAAAGTAATTAGAAAAAAAAAAAAAACACTTTCGCCGAACTATTTCCAAAGACTTGCACAATGAGCAATCAATGTAGTTTTCGAGGAAAACTCACTACAACCATTGTCTGTTCCAATTTTCAATGAAGGGAGAAATACAATGTTATTTTTTATTTCAGATGGATTTCTTACACCTAAGTTACGTAAGCCAGTCAACATTTGAGGTCTTAGAAAAGGTTGGCTAGAAGCAGATATGTACTACGTTGAATGATTTTACACAAGCCAATCAGGTTCGATTCCCGATGGAGACATGAGTGGTTTGGAGGTCACGTTAAACTATAGGTCCCGTCCTTTCGACGTCATCTTCATCCGATGGAAGGCAATGGCAAACCACTATCGGTTCACCTTGCCTATCACTATGTCACTAGTAAATGGTATTTGGTTCAGGCGTTGTCATCTATATTACTGACTGACCAAAATTAAATTTATGAATGTTCTTCTTGAAGGCAGGTCCCTGGGAGTAGTGAACTGTTGGTGGTTTACCATTGTCTCTATCGGGATGAAGTAACGTTCTAAGGACTGGACCTACAGTTTAGCGTCCGCTCCGAACCATTTGTTCCACATCACAGGAAATCGAACCCGGAACCCCTTCTCTACAAGACAGCGAGTGTTACCACTCGCCCACAGGAGAGAGAAAACTAAATTTAAGGCCAAAAATAAAATGTCAGCGTATGTTAATACAAATTATAGGAAGACAACGACTGAACAATTAAGTAGTAATAAAATACTTCCAGAGAAGAACACAAAACTATCAGGACACAATTTAAAACCACGTCTCTCGCCTAGAAATGTCCTCTTCCCAGAAAATTTCCGGACAATGATTTTTTTTTTTTTTAAATGTGGCCATCCCTACTCCTGTAGCGTCGTTCGAACGAAACTAGAAATCAGGAATTTTTTTAAGTTCTAGTTCCTGAGTAGGTGAAAGATCAATGAGGTTTCTTTCTCTGCAAGCACACCCTAGTCGATTACTACTGGAGTTCATGGATCCGTGTTGCCTCACCACCGTGAGAACTGGAGTAGCGGACTCCGGGCGAGAATTCCCGGAAAACCGGGAACACTAACCACCCAACATCCCACTGAACGAAAGCTTTGTGAAAGCCAAGACCTGGGCTGGGGCTGTACCGCCGTATATACAGCATTCTACGTGTGACAAATTCTTGCCTCTGGGGAAACAAATCTAACACTGCGAGTATGTTTTTCATCCACAAATCTGTCATATATTGGGCAATGCTAATTAGGAACCTATCCACCCACCTTATGATATTTGTTCGTATTACTTCCAACTGTTCGCTTATTTTTAATGACTTATCCAACTTGAAGAGAAATTACTTTAGAAGCTCACATATCTGACAATACACACAGTAACCAATATGAATTAGCATTATAAGACAGTTTCCTTATAATTTGTACCTGTGGTTTCTTTCAGAACGTGACAATTTTGAAGAAAAAAAATATTAAACCGGATCAACGCCTCTTCATTCACTCCCGACTTGGGCAATAGCCTTCAACAAGCTACCTACATCAAGGCTACACACGTGTTCATTTCAGTCACATTTTAACAGCCTTATTAAGGAGGCACAAAGAACACATTAATACAAGTGATCATTGATTAGAACAGTTTCAAAATGTTAGAAAACTCTTCGCAAGTATCGACACAAATGGTTTATTTCAAAACAGAGACCCTGTTTAGATCTCATTAACACACGCACACATACAACGATAGAAATACATTTGAGTACCTGGAACAGGAAGTGTATTCTATGAAAAACTACAACTTTGACTGTCTACTTGAACTCCAGGAAAAAAATAAAAAGGTATAAAACTTGACCACAAAGACTTGGAAGCTGGAAACACTACAAGTAAATCGTGCTTACAAATCAGATATGTTAAGTTTATGCAGAAGTTGGCAACTATGTTCCTCTGTTTCTTGTTAATAAGCCTCCTAGCAAGAATTCGCGTGGAACGCAACGTGCATAAGACATACATGGAAAGCCGCTTTCCGAAGAAACGAATGTCTTCTACTAAATTGCTGAGCGCTCGTTAAAAACTTTTCCTTCAGCTTATACCCATTAGACACAGACAATGCGCGACAGTAATTCTCACTGCTTTCAATACAAATGTTTGTTGCCAGCAATATTCACAACCACATCTTGTATCATCCTTACATTATTAATTTTCTCGTAGTCTCTGAAGACATTTAATTTTGATTCCCTGGCCTAAGGTTAGCTAACATATCGGTTGCTCAATTGACCATAAAGACGATCAAATCTGATAGCACAAATGAATGGTCTTCTCGATATGAATTTAAAATTGACTCCTCGTAAGGAATTTTTTATTTATGACCTTTAAATATGTATGGATGCGGCCAGGACCTATGTTTACAGCATCATCGCGGCATTTGCCCGGTATGACAGGAGAAAAATCCGGATCGTCAGACGCTGGTATCGAACCCACAAACCGAGCCACCGTAGCTCAGTGGTCGAGCATTGGCGTAGAATTCGGGAACGTCGTAGGATCGACCAGCGGCCGAACATCCAGGGTTTTTCCCACATCAGGCAAATGCTGGGATGGCAGTATGGCGCCTTCAACGTAGGCCTTGGCCGACACTTTCCCTCTCCTCTAGACCGGTATGAGCTTGATGCTTAAAGGACCTCAATAATACGAACTCAACGCTCCACTAGCTGAGCAATGGCAGATTTGTGCCTATTCTTAGTTGAAAAGTCAGAATAATCACAAAATCACAAACATCCAGCAGACGAAACATTCTAGTTAATAATTACTGAAAGCACTTGTCTGCCCAAAACAATTTCTTACCTTAGAAGCAAATTGTAAGCGTGGAACAACCGAACCAACTGTTGAGGTTTTCTTGGAGACAAAGTACAATCATGGGCCTCGAAATTCTAGACACCAACTACGATACTGTCGCAAGAACATATTGCATCACTACCGTTATATTAGGAGGAAAAGAACTCCGCACTAACGCCTAACAATTGCGAAATCACACGGAAATTGAAACTAGCAGATGCGAGTCTTGCAAAGATACAGTACCTACTACATAATGATAAAAGCGCAATATAAAACAATTTATAATATAAAGAATACCATTGTGTACTTAACTCTATGTGGAAACTGGAAATAGAAAAAAAAAAAAACTTGTTTGGCGATTCCTAATTTGTGTTCAAATGTGTCGGTATACATTCATTAAGAACTGTAAATTGAGATTTGTGATATAGATTGCAGCGGCAGCTCGTTCAGAGTTAAACACGAGAAAAATAATATTCCTACATTATTTGAGAAATTACGGCATAAACTAGTACGAGGACTACTCTTTGAATGCAGGGATCGTAACTCAAGAACCTTACCACTATCTTCCATATCCACTTTCCGGAAGTGATCTGCATTTGAACTCAATTACAGCCTTTATGTATGCCTTGTGTGACAGGAAAAACACGCGAGAACTTCCCGATAACCACTGAGCTGAGCTATGGTCGTTCGGTACCCGGAAACGATCGCGGATGAACATCTTTATATCAGCTTAGTTCCTGAATTAAACAAAACTTCCCATTCTCACTGAGTTAAAACTTCCTGTCTTTCGGAACACCGCACCGTCCCTTACAAGTTACAAGGGGAAAAAAATTCCATTACATACGGGAAGTTCCTTCTTTGGCTTCAGTGTTGCACAAACGTTATCGACAAATTGGCTACAGTCCAAGGTCAAGGTTGTCTCCGTGTCAAATTGTGTGCAGACCCGTAACACGGAACTCCCGGCCAAGCAAGCAAAACACAGATTGATCAATGTTTCCACGAATAGCAGATACAATATCTGATACTACGAAAACGAAAAACAGAAAAAATAAAATAACGTACACGAAATCTTACGTGCATTTAATTCCAAGTAACTGCAGGAAACTTATTTGCTTTCGGAAATAAAAGGCGTTCTTGTGTATGTGACATTTTCGCATGGAGATAGCTGGGAGGTGCGCTCAGCACATTCCTTTACCGCCACGATTCGCAAGATGTAGCAGCGATCAGCAAGAATAGACGTGTGAAGAACGGAGGTGCACTGACCGACCAGCTGTCCTTTGCATACCAACAGCATCACATTTCAAGTGCTTTTTCTTTTTTCTCATCTACAGACCTATGGAGACGGACCGTAGTTTCGGAAATATTCGAATACAGAAAGGGTGGGGGGAGGATACTGATTTCAGAAGCCTGCGTCATTTATTTGATGAGCCCCCAATTCAAGCTTGACGGATTTTTTGATATTACACTGTCGAGTTTGCTCGGTGAGGAAGCTCGACCATTCAATTCAGTGGCCTACTACCTCGACCATTTGCTTACTTCCAAGTTCAATTTCAGTCTTCAGCCAGCTATTTGAAAAACAAGAATTGTCTTGAAATTTACGACGGGATGCGAATCCAGGATCTCACGAAGGAAAAACATTCACGTGGACGCTTGAAAACAGAACCTACGTATACAGAATTAAATGAAGTCCACGTTCTGAAACTAATTATTTCTTTTCGTTACGATTAAAAGGAAGACGAATGAAATAACGCACCAAGCGCCATTTTCGTACATGTGACAAGTTTGGAACTTTGGTGTTTGCTACTCATGTGATACGCAAGTAGTGGACACTTTACTTCCTCCTGCCTGACACATTGCACAAAGACACTTCCAGAAGTTCACTGAACCCCCCATAAATGCTTACATCATCTGAATGGAAAACGCTGCAAGAACTTTAAACTTGAGTGCTGTGAAGTTAATCTCTGCAATCTTTGAAAACAAAAGACTTTCGACTTTGGAACATGAAACGCTGACAAAACAGTTTTCAGTACGAACCAGCTGTTACAGAAAGTTACTTATTCTATCCACTCCGGAGGAAGGACGGCGATGAAAAAGAAATGACGCTTTCCCCACGTGTGAACCACATGAACAATATTTGTTACTATCCTTGTCATTGAACTACGATCAACGACCACCACACAAATAGGAATATTGCCTATTTCATATACTGCCCATCGAGCCGCCGTGGCTCAGTGGTAGAGCGTTGAAGTAGTTTTCGGGAGGTTGTGGGTTCGATCCCGGCGGCCGATCATCCTGCCAGTCTTTTCCTCAGTCACGGCAGCAAATACCGTGATGCACCTTCAACATAGGCGCTGGCCGACGACACCTTCCCGAATCATTTCCCCCCTCCCCATATCCCGGCCTAAATGCCTAAAGGCTATGAATAAAAAATCAAATTCATGTTACTTCCTCTTTTTCCGCGAATTGCTGCAAGTAGCTTAATGACACCATATTCTGATCCGCTTCAATGAGCACTAATATCCAAAGCCTCAATCCCCTGCTACTGATCAGGATTTTTCTTAGAGGGAGACGGGGTATTTTTTGTTAAAAAGTTAATCACTTAAAACACTTCTTCTGCCAATAGTTGAAAATAGCCTACGTTGTATTGCACACGAACTCCAAAAATTCAGATCTCAAGAGAAACAAATGTTTCTGGTATCGGTTCATAGTATTCTGCCCCGAAGGTCCGTGGACAAGGTGAACCGATTGTTGTTTGCCATTGCTTTCCATCGAATTAAGACTTCAAGGACAGGGGCTACAGTTCAAAATGGGCTCCGAAATCACTTGTCCCCCTAATGACGATTGAACCCGAGTTCTCTGGATTAAACAAAGCAGCTATCATTAACGGTCCCCAAGTTTTCATAAACAATCCTTGTTAGAAAATTTATTTCTCTAGGGGGGGGGGGGATTCCTAAGGTTCTTCACACATCTCGCCAATCAATCTTCAAACAAGGCACACCAAACCAAATGGAATAGAAAAAAAAAACTACTGCCAACACTCCCCAAAAACCAAGCAGATTCCTGTGCATATTTTTAGTTCTCCAGACAGCGACGATTTCCCGTCCCAAAACGACACAAGGGAAAACTCCACAACTTTCCGCGGAAATACCAGACGCAAAAAATGTCTATTTTTAGTTGAGCTACTGGAAGAAAAGAATATTGTTAGTGTTGGGGTACTGATGGACATGCCTCATACAAAGACAAGGATTAACGGGACTGTCAAAAAAAAAAAGTAGAAAGCGAACATTTCAACCGAAAATACTTCTATGGTCTTCCAAGACACCACTGTTGCCAGATACACATCGATTTGAGAGTAACATACAAGCACCACTTCAATGTTCAACCAACCATGAAAACCTTCAAAAGCTCAAATAATCTAAACGAATGTTCTGCTCTTGTTAAAATATTTAAAACTACTCGATAATACAATGAACGGAAAATGGAGTAAAAATCAGTCTCTCGCCCTGAAATATCTGAGTAGTGGATATATTAACCTAAAATATTAATTAACTGATACCTTAATTCATGTTACTATAGTCAACTAATTCACTTTATAAGGTTGATTTAGTTAAACTCAAGCCTAGAAAGTTCATAGCCTCAAGAGACTTATTTTGTTCATATTTCAAATCGCTTGATTGTTGTCAATAACCAAACCTATAACAATTAAGCTCTTTCAACAACGAACAAAAAATCAGCACGGATCAGTTGTCCTTCGTATATTAGAATTCATGGATACTTTCGTGCTGGCCAACTTGTACAGCGTATAGGAATCAAATGTAACGAAAATTCGAAGGAAAAAAAAAACAGTTCGGTTCAATGTATCTTCATGCCGCAATACTGCAGTACGGTATGATATGAGAACCTCTTTGCATGTCCACTATATTCCAGGTTAGATACATGCTAAGTTAAGTAGCACAACCATGACAACGAGTTCAGAATCACGCCAAAATGATACAACAGATCTGAATTTTATTGCCGTGCAAGACGAAACTAGAAAAATGGCGTCCAATAGACTACATCCATCAACCTATTTCGATAACTAACTTTTTTTTTTATCTTACAAACATGAAAACACGAAGAATGTACGAGACATTGCCCTAACCCAATTTTCTCATGAAAACTACAGGAACAATATCTAAAGAACTTGCCAAAACTTCGAGGAAAAAAAAAAAAAAAAAAAGTTGACAAATTAAGTTTGTACAGAACACTAAGTATGGAAATGCAGTACATAATTTACAAGCTTGAATCAACACATCTTTTCTCTCAGTATTTTCCCACCTACGTGGGCTTGACGTTTGGAAAGTCTTCTCCACAAAGCCCTGCCCTACGACGCCTTCGCCTCCACAACCGTGGGTCAGGTGTGCTCTAAAAGTTACAATACGAAATTGTTCTTCGAATCGTTAAGACTATATGGTATCATTTCACATACTTGTCAAAAATAATTCCACCAACCTTTATATTGCAATGCGTTTAATTAAATTTCTTGTACAGTATGTTCATGTAATCCTTCAAAAGCTAGCAATTTCTTCCATGGAAGATTACACTAGCGTCACTTAGGATTTGCGAAAGCTTTGCTAAGACCTGGCTTGAATTGTTGCTACGCGAGTATTTCTCTTCAAAGAAACATTGTTATTCAAATGATATTTTACTTTATTCACAAAAGTCCTGCGTTTCTTGTACGATCGAAACTGTCTCACTTCCGTCTGTTCGTTCAGCGTAAAAGCATATTAACTCTTGACCATATAGAAATTAAATGTCCCGCAAAGTAAATATCTTTCAATCTTTTTAATACTCACGGACCTGCAAACAGCAGGGGAAGTCTTACAAGCATCGGGAAGATGCCAGATTTATTTGTAGTTCAAAAGATGTAAAGCACTTCTTTTTGTTTTAAACCAGGAATATAAACTCTAATCTCAATGCTGAACTGTTCAAATCTACAAAGTAAGTGTTACATAATTAAATGTATACATTTGTCGAGGACCGGTATAATAGTTTCGCGGACCGGCGGTTGAAAACCACTGTGGTAGGCCATTTCGGGTTTTGTCGTGTTGTAAATACATCAATACCACGCAAGAGACAACTCGAAGAAAATAACTACCAGTATGTGTAACTCTTCAATCCACAAAACCTAGGACTGGCTGAAGAAAGGTGATTTATCTTGGCATGGCAACAAGGAAGATTGTAGTCCACCGAGCTGTGCCGTAACATCCTGGAACTGTTCAACTTCCAGTTTAATGCAAACGCTACTCAGTGTTTCACGTTTGTCGATGGGTGTGTGTGTGTTTTTTTTTAATTTGTATGTCTTAGGCATGTAATAGCACACCCTAAAAATGACATTGTTTGCACTCGTTAGATAGAAGCTGATTACATAACCACAACATCCGTTAAAAAGTTTGGACAATCTTGGACTAAACACAACATGAACAATATTTATTTGCTCTTGTTCTTGGAGTAAGATAAGACTGATCGAGCTCTCCACTTTCGCTAAGTACAGATCAATGTTGTACCCTAACACTGACGGAACAGCTAGTTAAATCAACACTGATAAATTGGGAGTAACTTAACTAAGCCATCCCGCAGTTGATTTATACACTAACGGGACGTAATAAAATATAAAAGACGAAACAAACCATTTTAGTTAATACGTGATGAAAAATAGTGATATACCTAGAAATAATATTTCGCCTTTAGTGGGAAGAAAGAACCATCGACAACAGGAATGATAGTTAAGTGTAGTGTGTATGTATGCGGGGAGGAGGAAGGGGGTTACTCAAGTTATGACACGCAATTTGCAAAACTTCCACATATTTCGTGAAATTGCACATACATACATACATCAATTCTGGGAATGCAATGTTGTAAATATCTTGACGTGCAACCGTCCTAGCTTCAGGCAAGAAAATCTGATTACGTCAGCAACTGGAAATTTCCAAGCCCTCCAATACCTTCATTGCATCTTTACATGTCCACACGTTCAAGAGAGGAAATACTTCTTGGAATATTTCAGTAATTTTAAGTGATGCTTTCAATGTTTCAAAAGTATGTTCCTAGGCTGATAATATAATATACAAAGAAGCCAAATTATGAAAATACACGTACAGTAACAGTAAAAAAAATGCTCTTAATTCCAAATTGTATGGATTTGGCAACCATATCTCAGAAACATTTAACTGTACGCGAAGATATAACTTCTTTTTTCTTTAATAAAACTAGAGAGCCTTTTACAGCCACTGACAACCTTAACTGAACCTCAGCAAGTCACATGATGATTCGTCTCTTACCCGGAGTCTTGAGGAAAGCAGCGCGAGGCGCCATGATGACAAATCGATCTGTCTGAACCGTAGCCACCTGATTAAAGGGAAGAAATCACTATTCAGCAAATGGAAGGAGGGGAAAATGACTAGTTAGTAAAACCACTCAATCAACACCTCTACACGTTGCCCCGTGCAACTATTACGCGCATGTTATCAAGCATGTAGAGAGGACAACCCAACCAATTCGTTAACTACTTACCACTCGAGCTTATTAGAAAGCAACATACAATACCACGCTGTCAGGTAACATTTGTCCAATAATATTATAGAAAGGGACTCCATAGTCTAGTAGTTAAAGCGTTGGACTCACGTCCGCGTGGACCCGGGTTCAATACCCGGATGGAATCCCACTTTTCGGCGTCCACCCAGTGTCGTGAGGAAAACTGGGGAGTTACGTGAATAAAGACGTGGTGACGGCCGCTAGGTCTTCTGTTAAGCCCCTAATATGCCTGTTCGTGGCTATGTGGCGTAGATGAAGCTCCACCAATGGCGTTGTGGCAGGCTCAGGATTAACGGTCTAACGCCGGTGTTTATCTTTTAAAATATTATAGAATATAAATATATCCCAAATATTTAACGAGTATTAACAACGAACTTTAAATCGGTAGTTAAAAAACACGCATAAATTTGACTTTCATATTTACCAAATAAAAAAACAACAGTACCAGAGGTAGGCCAATCGCCACTATAACGCCCCAGGACCCTGAATATACGTGAACAAAAGAATACTGATATCAAAGGAACAAGACGAACTAGTGCTACGATGCTTTTAAATGTAACAGTAATGCTTTTATAGTACTACCATAAAAATATAGTACCACCATAGTGGAAGAACTGTTTCTGCAATGAGTATGTATAAGTGAAAAATTTTCTACTAGAATTCCGAAATAAAAAATCGGATGCTACTATCATGTGTTTATTACAGCGTTACACGAAATATGGTAAACAGTTTTCAGCAGTAGCCTTAATTCGACTTACAAATTGTGAAAGCATTTTGGTGAAAGAAGCAGATTTAAAAAACAGCTGAAGAAACTCCGTGCCTGTTAAAAATACGCTCTACGCGACGTAAAAGACAGTTCAAAACCATTTTAATGTGCATCGCCCGAGGACATCTGCAGATAACAGGCGTTATCCTTTCCTGTAGGCTATCCCCCCCCCCCCCCCAACGGCGATTTTTCTCCACGGTCGCGATAAATTTTCTGCGATCATATCGCAGATCGCAGCAGGTTGTCATGGGGGTACCACGGTTACTATTTTACTAGCATAGTGCATTCGCATTATTAATATACAACAATACTATTAGTGCCACGCTGTAGTATCAGAGGATGCGGGCACTATCCTGATGTCATGAAAAACACTGCCAAGATGGTAGGTCACTGGAATCGATCCCCAGGATCTACTGAATACGAAGCCAGTAATTGCTAATGGCTACTGGAGTAGCAACTGATGACTTCTTTCCGCTGTTAAAAATTATAGCAGACACCAAATGCAATGTTCGACATGTTAGCTATATTAACTGCTAACCAGCACACAATCGAAATTATTAATAATAACAAAGCTTCCTGTAGGGCAACACTTGAATAAGTAAAAATAATAATCGCATGTATTTCGAGTAAATAATATTCATTTATCGAATATGCATGTAAGATTTGACGAGAAACTTTTAAGCGAAAGAAATGAAAAAAATACTGAGTCAAATCGGAAATGTGAAAAAAAAAAATGCAGTAATGTCTGCAAGCGCTATTAAATGTCTCAAGAAAACTACCAGGAATGAAAAATTAAAATGTCGGGTAACACGTGATAACGAGACTGCAATACTTCCATTCTGATAAAAAAAAAAAAAAAGCCTATGTTTAAAGGATTCGTACCAGTGGGCAAGAAATCGGCTGTTGCTAGGCGACAGCATCTGTTGCAGCATCATTTTTCCACATCAGTTGTTGGAATTCCATTGTTTCGAGAGTCCTGACGTGATAAAACCAAAGCGCAGACTAAACAACGAGCAACCAACAACTCATAGCAGCTAACGATTGTGTTTTAAATTGCTTACAACGCTGCCAACCTTGCCTATTTTCAATCGCGAAGCACGGCTACCAAAAGACGTCTTGAAATTTAATAACTACGTAACAAATCTAAATCCTCTTAAAATCCAATAAAACTCTCTTGCTATCACTACGAAACGGCGCCAATGCAGTTATACGACAGACATCCGTATATGATGTTACGCCGGGTGTACGAACTAACAACGGGAAGGCTGAGAGAGCTCCCAATCTCTTCAGTGGGGCCTTCGACACTCCCCTATTTCAGTTTTACGACACACAGCGATTACACAGACAACGAAAATAAAGCAGTCAAAGTAACGTAACCTACCCTAATGCAATTTAAAAAAGAAACCAGTTGGCAACTATGACTTCGCACCTTATCTACAACATTTATACAAAATCTCCCTAAATTTCCATACTTCTGATGGATACTGATTCAGGACCTTCAAAATCTTCGCCCAATTCCCCCTAACCATAGCAGTCAAGCACGGACTTGCTACTCTGATCACAAGTTGGATTCGGAAGGGGGGGGGGGGTCCGATGTGTAAAATTGATATAATTTTGCCAAAAATGATACCAATTTTACAAAAAGTCTGAATTTGAGGGTCCGGAACCCACCCACTCCCTCTGCGTACGTCCCTGCTACAGTGTACACACAATTCACGTCTGAAGCACAACGTGAACTGGTTTATTAAATGAGGTTTATAATGCGTTCTGGCATAAGAGCATACATATCGGAGTGCGTTATACTTAAGATAATATTAGGTTAGGTTAGTTTCCGAACAAACGACTGGTGCAACTCTTGTTAATTCCGTATACATCCACTTATCACTGTTTATACGTATACGGTACACAAAATATTTCCAACTCCGAAATACTGCAACGTTCATACAAACAGCACAACCCTACCTACATACGTAACTGAACTTAAAACCGGTATTACCCGAATTACGCAATAAGTAAGGTAGGAAGAAACTGCCCACAAATACGCTTTCCACAAAAATATAATAGCAAGGATTGCCAAATATAAAATCGAACAAGAACAAAAGTGACAAAAAAAAAAAAAAAAATACTAAACCTTAGCCAGGCAACAAAAGAGCTGCGTGTTGCCAATTTCAGTTGAATTTAGGAAGAAACTTTTTCACTTTCGTTCAATTTCAGGTTTCAGTCCGGAATAAACATTATGAAGAGCAGAAATTTTCCCATCGCGATCTTTAGTTGAAACGCCACAAAAAAGAAAACTATTTCTTCATGTTTATCATGGAAAATAAAGGTTTAAATACACACAAAAACTGTACTTTTAAAGCAACCTAGGCTAACAATGAAGCAAAAACAGCTCTCGCTTTTTTTTTCTTTTTTTTAAATCACTGTACAAAGAAAAGAGCAACTGCAATCTGAAACTTGCACACAAAGTGCATACAAAAAGCCATTCCAGAACGGCTAAAAGCCACAGTCAACCGTGCAGCAACCTCCAACTCCACGTCACCACCTCCCTGCAACAACCTTGGCGAGTCCAGCCCGTGCGACCTTGGCGGCTGGCTTGCCAAGGTGACCGCCTGCACTGTTTCGTCTTTGGGGGTTTCCGCTTCGAGTCTCAGCCTGTCTGCTATGAGATTTATTCCAAATACCGCGCAGTTTTACAGAAAAGCATACACCACCACCGCATCAAGCCACCATTACTGCTGTATGACAGGACTAGGCACCGCGCAGTGAAAGGTCTTCCGCAAACCCAACTACGCCTCCAAAGTATTTCAACATAGACAGCAAAAAAACACCTACTTTCCTTGCCCGCATTAGCATAGAGACCAGGTATCAATGTACTAGTAATTCTTTAAATTGCATATTCTCAAATACTTACAGCCACGTACCTACGCTGCGTGTGTGTGCGTTTTCTTCATTTTTGAACACTACACTTGCACAGTAGGTACGAAGGCCTCTTCTACAGTGAAAATAACATTTTCTACACTAGTCCACTAGATGTTATCACAGAACAATTACATCACGACATTATCGAACTAATTAATATGCTACTACAATAATATAATTATCTGAAAAACTGCTAAGTGCAAAACACTCACCCTTCTCGGACACGAAACAAAACCTTGAAATCTGATTCCCACGAGAAAAGGAAAACCTTGAATGGGACTGAAATGAAAGCTTAACCCTATACTTACATCGTGTGAGGAGGATGAAAAACTCAATGAATCCAGAATTCTTGGCTTCACATTACCACGGTCCACTTTGCCTTCCACGTTAAGTCATGTTCTGACACGTCACACAGCTGAGTCAAAGGTTCCACGAGAACCAACAAAGCCTGTCACGAATTCCACTATTTTTGGTTGTAAGGCCAATTACAAGATGCATAAAATCATTACAGTACTACCCCAGAGGCCTTAGCTCAGTCGTTAGAGCATTGGGTTAACATACGTAATGCCCTGGGTTCGAAAACTGCGCCTATCACAGGTTCTTACAGGATTACCGATCTCGGTCACACGGGAATTGTAGCTTCAAACTGCTGCGGGTAATGCTTTTTCATTATCTAAATCCGTCCGGAGTCAACCCCTCACGGCCATAAATACATTTCGTCCGTTATAGAGACTGTCACTGTCTCAATTCTCAGCACAAAGACCATGGCTGAAAAAAAAAGTCAGCTCTCAAGAAGTGTGGAACTTTCTACTCGTGATCATTTGAGGCACCAAATATAAAATTCACGTTAATTCAAAACGGTTGAGAATGAATGCTGTTAGGCTTTTGAGCGATCAGCAAGAGTGAGGGGGTTCGAAGCCTCGGAAACAGCACAATGCTACAGAAACATACTCCACAAATATACAAACCTCCGTGATTCAGGGTTACGGTTCGACTTCAAACAGGCCCTAGGAAAGCAGGCAAACCAGCGCCCAGCTACCGACAATATTACGTTACGTTTTTCTTTACTCAGTCAGCCATACAGCTAAGGCCCTGGACGCCACCTTCACTTTGCCATTATCCCTCGGGAGAGTAACAGGCCTCTGCCATAGCTGCTATTGTATGTGAAGAAACAAAGGATCCGATTTCACTCTGGATTTTACCTTCGTACCGAACCACTGCGTTCAACGAAATCTTAAAACTTCTGCCACAATTTCAAAGTTATTCATTCATGGTTTCCCAAGCTATGAAAACTTAAATATATAACAATTAATTTTGTAAAATTCCCAATACTTAAGGCGTTCTGGAAATCAGTACTAAGATACCACTTTAAATAATTATCCGAATTATATATACTCCATCGTATTCAAACAAATCGCGTTGTCCGTCAGAAACAATACGTTTCAAGAAAAGAATTTAAAAAAAAAAAAAAATAAGCGAAAGAATCTTATCACATTCTCAAAACCAGCGTCGAAATAATAAAAAAAAAAAGTATCCATTAACTCGCGCTGCCCTAAAATCTATATCCTTAGTTCCTGTAAAACAATAGAGGTCCCCACAAAGACCAAATTAATGAGAAAAAAATCAAGGGTTCTCCAACATAAAAGCGATGGAAACATACGCAGTCGGGTTATGGTTGCATTAAATCAATACGAAAAGAAAAAGATTAACATTTCAATACCAGTAAATCATCTGTTGACCACCCGCAGGGAGGAAGAAAAAAGATAAACTCATATAAGATGGCGAAATTATAATCAAGGACAGCATCTCCGGACAACTCCAATGAATTACTTAGTAACCAAACGCGAAAATCAAATATATCAAATTGGGTTAGTATCAGAAAATTTCTATAAATAAGTTGCCTACCTTTGAAATACTGATATGAATATCGAACATAAAATGTCACCCAAATCATTTCAAGAAACCTTACAACCGAAAGTAACACTGATTTGAAAACACTAAGAACAAAACTAACCATTACTAAATAAATATGGTGTAGCTGGAACCGAACATCAAATCGAAGACCAAGATAACTTGAATATAAGGCGAAGCCTGAGGTTTACCATCAACAAAAACACGAAGGTCTCCTTCACACGTACACAGTTTTCATTCTGATTGGATACGCACTAGAAAAAGTTTATTTAGTAATATGAATAAAGAAAAAAAAACTAGTAGCTTCACCTGAATTTAAAAAAAAAAATCCACGCCACAATCCTCTCGTTCAGACCAGTCGAGCCGCACTCAAACATCCAAAGAAATTCAAAGTACACACTCTTGCACAATAGCCACAAATGCATCTACTGCATTCTCCTGCTGAAACACTAAAATAGCTTACTATGTGCCGAATCTTATAGATGCTGGTTCAATACCAGCTCCCATTAGGTTCACATGTACTCCCAGCTGTGTTAGACTCAAACTGTGCGCTAAATCGTGGTACAAACCGATGTTACAATCGCCACCGACTCACTGGATACTGAGCAGAAATGAGGGGGGGGGGGGACAAAGGATGAAACTAATAAGTGACCACACTGCGTATACTACTCACAACCAACTGACAAGAAATGCAACTTTCAAAGGGAAAATCCAATGAATACAATCTTAAATGCGACCGGCGACTCGTGGCATGCTGTGACGAAGCATAACTTAACTGTGATATTTTATACTACCCGGAACCGAACATATATAGCACTGATGATCATATCCGGTAAAACCTTTTAACTCTGTTTCCTACAACGCAAATTATCAATTAACCCATAACCTTCACAAAAGATCGTGGGTCGCAGACAGACTGTCGGCCAAATCATCCACAGACGAAACCAGGCGCGAAGAAATTCCGACTAAATATAGACTTGGACCGGAAGCATTTTGTTTCAACTACCGAGTCCTGTATTTACTATAATAATATAAACTAAATAAATACCTGTCCTTATAATAAGTACCAAGACAAAAGCCCCTATTTAATATGCTACCTAATAGATGTATGCGTCGACTACAATACGAAAACCCTCAAGGTCTTTAATGGTTAGCCTAAATGTAGATAACCCCCACTTATTCAATCTACACGAACACAACGCGACAAATGCCAGACAAGGAGTCAAAAGCATGTATGTAAGTAGGCTTCCATTTTGAAAGAACACGCTATTCGTGTGAAAGCAGCAAGGCTTATCGTCGCCGGCCATTCTATGGGTGCGACTTACAGGAGCCACTAGTGTGTCCTACAAGACACGAAAGGCCCTCGGTCGGCGGCACAAACATCTGGAATCCTCTTGTGTTGTTAGCAGTCACTTTTCCTTAGAACATTTTTTTTTCATACTCATTCTTTCATCCATTCATTCTTAAATACGGATGCTCAAGGAACATGCAAAAATATGTGTAATATTGTCTAAGCTAACATACAAAATATGCTTCTGTACAGGACCTTGAGCAAGAAAAACGAAGGACAAACCATCATCCCCTGCGGTGAACATTCAGTTACGATTAAAGAAATTCACCTGCAAGGCCCGACTCCAGTTTAGGGTAAGAAGCACTGCCCTTGAACCGCTATGATTCCACAAATTTTCCATTTTTTTGTTTCATACTATTAAATTCAGCTTGCTGATTTTAGGTAATGTTTGTCTAATTTGAATTAAAACACATTACAATAGGTAACTGTAGGTAAGACAGAGCTTACCATGAATCTGATTTGATCCTTCGAAATCAAAACCACGAAAACTGTTCCGTGACAAAGTCCATTTCCACCAACATCATGGTTGCACCACTTACACACAATTTAACACTATGGCCATCACATCTTCACTGCGATGAAATCACTAACTAGCACTTGCGCACAACTACTCTACTGTCAGTGTTGCCAATCTTTGCAAACATTCCTTTTCACAGCTTGCACGTAAATAAAATCAGCTAATGACACGAATTTTTGCAATTATGAAAAAAGAAAGTCGCAGCTTTTCATATTTATTCCACAAAGATTCACCTATTACAGCCAATCCACAATGCACTACAATTCCGATAATTCAAGATTCCCTGGCAACACTTACGGACACTTGAGAGCAGGAAAAATTTCTTGGTAACTCTTGACATTAAAATATATATATATATATATATGCTACTTTCACACAAGAACGAAACCCATCAAACCTACGATTCAATTATATATTAGATAAAGGAAGCAATATACGGCATTGTATTGGTAACTAAAAGATCTATACGTACTTCTTATGAAACCCAACAATAGAACTTAAATGAAATAATGTTTGACGTCCAACTGCACTGTCTGCAAGTTTAATTCCACCCAAGGCCAATCAGTTTCAATCACCACGTTTTTCGAACTATGGTAACATCCCGACAATCACCTGGTGGTTTACCTATACTGTAACCGCGTCCGTAAAGGACAAATCTTGCTTAATTTGTTTGTAATTTATCAATTACATCGAAAGAAAAAAATTAAATCCACACTAAAAAAGTCTAAGAATGAACAACCTTACCGAACAGATCTAGTTCGAACACTAGTCACGTAAAAGTAATCCCCATCGCACATACTTCTTGAAATCCCCCAACACACAAAGTCACTTAAAAACGTACAAGCGTATTTATACATTTCAGCTTATATCAACGACGCACCAGCTAACTTCAATACAGAAAAGTACTACAATGCACTACTGCCAAGATTTCCACTTAAAAAAAAAAGAAGCACTCAAAGCAATTTAAAAAAAAACTAAAGGCAAACAAGTTACAACTTACTTTCGTGAAGACCCTGCATATAAGAGACTATGAACCAGAAATAATTGCTGCTGAATTAGTAACGGTCCTATTCGCTGGGTACCATTGAATGAAAGAACCTCATCAGCTGTGCCGTCACATGACCAGAGGATGTATGAACTCTTCGGAGGCTATATACCATCAACACGTGTCTTCTGTCGCAGCGGATGAGTCACCATTGAACAATGTACGATGAACAAAGGGGGGCCAGATCATCGATATCTAAACCACATCATATGGTTAAGTCCATCACGAGCACCAACCACACCATGACGTGGCGATCCTACAGCCCGACTGACTATCGCGCAATGCGGCGTCTACAACAGGCGATCGAGACCCGACTGCGCTAGTATCCGACCCGTAACTCACTGCAGACGACTCAAGGACTGCAGAGCTCCAACCAGCCGTCCTACACGCCGTCGCCGTCTCAGCCCACCACGAATTCCCCCTCCCCTTTCCCCCCCCATCCAAACTAAAACCCCAAAGCCAGCGACCGTCTGGGTCCTTCACCCGAACCGCACGCGCTACCGGTGTGTCGCTTGTTCCATTCTCCGGCAAGAGGGGAAGGAGGCAGCTTAGGCTCACGGGAGATTGCGACACCCAACGCTCCTAATCACATGCCTCGCCGTTCATCCCACAACGAACATTATGTAGCGGCAAAGTGGGAGACGGGGGGAAAAAATGTCAATTTCCCTTTTCTCAGAATCATCCCACACGTCAACTCCTACGTCACGAACATACCAATCCGCACTCGATTGCTCCACGACTAACACTGAGTGTTTGCCAACTACGTAGACACCTCTCAACCCCTTGCGACAGTATCTACGCACTATCGAAATAGCATTCTTAAGAAAAATACAAAATGAACACATTAATCATTGCACCAATGTTCCTTCTTACAAGACAGAAAATCTCACTGCACAACGATGTATAAGAATGTGGCAATACATCGCACACAGAAACTTAACAACAATCTATAATAGCACTGACGTATGGTCTTGCACTAACATGTACTGAATGCAGACATAAGAAATAGTTCGCTTATTAAGAACTCAATATATAATTGGAAAATATATAACTTATATTGCAATTTATTCTACACGAAAGATCAAATCGCAAGTTTGCATGAAAAAGTGTAAACTCAAAATATTTTCAATATCCGCTTTTTTTGGCTAAAAAGGAAAAGCATTTTCCTTCTTTGACAAAAACGCCACAAGTCTATGTACATCGGTGGCGGGTGGATAGCGTGTGTTCGATGGATTTTGAATTGCCTCTAAATCAAGTCACTTCCTGTCCTTCTGTAAAATTAATATTTCTTCAGAGTTGTGACACTTTTCATGCAATCGTGCGAAATCATGACTTGCTAAAAATTCAATTTAAAAGCACCTTACCTTATTTTTCTATGCAGGTCTATTTCCTCGAGCAATTTATTCTACATAATTATTATATTAGCACAAAGTGTTCGTACCCTCCATTACTTTCTCCCAGCAACACTTAAAAAAAAAAATCAAAATAGTTGACATCAGGTATTGCGCTAACTAACACTTCAATCACACTACCGCAATAGCTCGATTCTGCATCTAGTCTTTTCCATAGCACAGGATACAGGCGAGTCACTGTGACGGCCGCACACGTCACAATGACGTCATCTCCTCTAATTGTTCATGTACTTCAAATTATAAACGTGGCGTGGTGCACACACACACACAAAATAAAACTATAATTGCCTTGCCTGGACGAGTGAGTTCGCAGCCAGAAACATACGATTGAACCCATCAATGCTTGCCAGAAACTATGGTCAGAAATCTAGTTCGACTAACCCCACCCACGTGATGTACACGTCACGGGAAGTTTTCTTTCCTCTGCGCCGACGAATCACGCGCCTTGTCGTTCAACTAAAAGCTGAATCATGTATCTATGTGCATATGTATGAATGTGCGTGTGTGTACGTGAAGTACTATCATCACGAACAGCATACAATTTAGCAACTTTGTACTAGCAACATCATTCATTCCCTCCCAAGCGCTGCCCCATCATATGTTCACCATCGACAACTGGATTACAGTTTCCTAATACCTGTGCCGGGTGAGTTTGCAAGTCATTTACGCCTACACAAAAATATACCGTAGTCCAATTACCTTAGCACTCAAAACAAATATAAATTATTAATTATACGAATTATAAATTACACGGCTGTCCCTGCCATTCTGATACAAATAAATTTACTACTAACATTCCAAGTTACGGCCAGCGAAACTTCGCTCGATATTCTCGGCAAATGACGTACTTCGAGAGCTGGAGGTGTTTTTAGGCGCATTTTCGAATTAAAATAGCCTTTACTTCAAGAAAGCAATGCAGAAAATAGGAAAAAGTTTTACGAATACCTTACAACCGAAAAGAAAAAAAAAAACCAGCAAACTTCAGCACTTTATAACTAGTCTATCTGTTTTTTTTACAAAATTTTCTTTTCGTGGGCTGCTGATCGAGGTCCTTCATTCTGGCTAAAACCAGTAATCGCTCTTTGTTCGTTTCGTTCTCGAAGGGAAAAACCCACTGGTTCAACCCCCTCCAATCCACTTCCCCTAGCAGGATTTACAAAGAAAAGAAAGTCCTTTCAATTTTTCTCACCTGCGACTCTCCGAATCCACCCACCACTGCCGGAAACCCACCTTTTTGCATGGTTGCTCCTGTAGTTAGGAATTCTTTCCATATTTTCGTATAGAAGAAACTTTTTTTTTCTTCGAACCTTAGTTTACAATAATATACCAATCTCATTTCGAATTCATTACAAATACTTACATACCACCAACGAATTCTTGATAATAGAAATAAATGATAAAAAAAAATATGGAAAATGAAATTTTGCTCACTGCAATTTTTTTTTTTCGCGACATCGTTGCAAACCACCGCGATACGTCGTATGTACACATTTACGATTTGGTCATCGTCACTCGGTAGTATGACTCAACGTAAAAGGGTGAGGCTCTCACCCAGATAGCTACCACGCCCAGATGTTCATCGTCTCAGCTGGCTATGTTGTTTCCATGGCAACCCCGAACTTCCCTCCGCCGCTGTGCGTTCCAATGAGCCCAACCAATCCTCTCTAACTCACACATCCGCACCATCTGCTATCGCTAAACGAACTGGTGGCAAGCAAGGAGACGTTTTCCGAGTTAGTTCCTGCGTCGAGTGTCATTCGGCGCTAGTCGGCTTCCTTCGTAGAAGCGATACGCGCAGTGTTGCCAATTGGGCCTAGTTTTACCAGGAAATCTGATTACTCTCTTGGTAAATTGGTTCATTCATTTCTCGATACAAAAAGAAGAAATGTGTATTACGTGTTCTCGGATAGTGTTAAGTTTTTTTTTATTTTCTTTGGAAGACTAAAACGCAACACACACACCTATTAATTGATGAACGAAAAGTGCATGAACCTCCCGTGGCTGGATTGCGGTCATGTAATTACCGTACTTACTGTAAACGTCATGTACTTTTCTTATTTTTTGATCCAGGGGTTCGAGTAAGTCAATTACGTTTACGGTATGCCGCTAATATTTTCTGGAACTGACAAAATTCTGGAAAACCAAACAGTCGGCTATTATTCCGAATCAAATCGATATGGGAAACAAACGTCTGTAATTTATTAGTTTGAAACTTGTCGAAATGTTTTTTATTATTATTATTATTTTAATTTCATTATTAAGAGCGGTAAAGTTTTTTTTTTTAATTACAAACTTTGTCGATAGCAAATTTTTGTAAAAGACAGCAAAAGATCTTTCTAACATCGTTTGTGATTTTCATACCGGGCGAATGCCGGGATGATACAAACTAGGCCCTGGCCGACTCCCTTCGAACATCCTATCTAAGCCTCACCCTAACATGTATATAGGCCATAAATAAAAATTTTAAATTCCTGGTGAATATTTGTGCTTTATTTCCAATTTACCAAGAATATTGGGTATTGAATTGGACCATTCCTGGAATATGTTATATTGTGCGGGATCATTCATAATCCTCGGAGATATTCGGGTGATGAACCATCACTCTCAACAGGCTCGTACCCAGAATTTGGTTTTGGGAGGGGTCCAAGGTGTGTCCGGGCATGAAATGTGTATTAAATATGTATAATTACGCCTGAAATTATACTATTTTTCCATAAAATTCTGAGTTTTGGGGGAGTCTGGACCCACCCCCTAAATACGTCCCTGACTCTCAATATATCGGGACGAACTTACTTATTAATAATACATCTACACACTCCTGGATTCCCGAATGAGTGTATGGGAAACAAATTTCTTTATCCACATGAGTCAACGTATGTATTAGATTTGAAATTGGATGCTAAAAATACCAAATAAGGTTTTCAGACTGTCATTTATTACACTCTTATTGCAAATGTGCTGACGTCTTAAAGTCCATGTCATTCTGGGAATTTCTGGTGACTACTGACTGCATCGTACGATGCAATGACGTTCTGTCTCAAATGCATTCTGCACACGCTTCGTCATTCTATAATATTGATTGGGCGTTTATTCCTGCATGGAATTCTATCTTACTAATTCTTGGTGTGGTCTACGTGGTAAAACCACAGAAATATTGCTTATTTCATTTGATAATAGCGACACCTACGTGTACTTTTTAACCAAACTGGTTCTTTACTAGTTATCAAAACAAGAGGATGGACTTAGCGATCAATTACTCATTTAAAAAATCCTGAAATATCTTTATATTATTTTTTAATTACTTTATCTTATCATTCTCTGATGATAGATCATTTACTACTTTCTAACTATTCCACGAAATAAACGTCATGAATTACGTATTTGCATTCTTGCCATACTTCACATACAAAGTCTGCAGCCAGGAAATTAATACAAATTGGAGTGATTGGGCGTTGTTAAGACCAATAATACACACTGAAATCTAGTTTATCCGTATAAAATCAGACTCGTTCCGAATGAACCATATTTACATTTTTTTTTTTTTGTTACAATCGTAGTGCCTCAATTGGTAGACCGCTCAACTCTGGTGCTACGTGTCGTCGGATCGATCCCTGTGTATGCCATGTGGGCTTTGTGGTGGACAAACACCATGTGCGTAAGTTTTCTCGGTGTTCTTCCATTTCCTCCAACTTTCTTCATTACACCGAATTTATCCCATCAACCTGAGCTAAAGTTGCCTAAAGGACGTACAAAATTTAAAAAAAAAATCAATTCAGCACATGAAGTGATCACAGGGATATAGAAAAAGCAAAACGCGTATAATGAAAAAATAAAATCTAACCTGAGTTTCTAACTTAAAATCAATTTTCTAGAATTGTGTGGAACAGTGTTTCTCAAACTTTTTCATCTTGCGCTGCGACCCCCCTTTTACCATGTCTACGAACCTGCAACCCACAAAACATGACAGATGATTTGCTGTATTTGATAATAATAAATACTCTAATGGCATTATCCAAAACTATTAAACAAATTACATTTTATCTTTAGTAAATATGAAAACAGTAAGCAAAATAAAATCCTTCTTCGAAATTTATCAGTTTTAACATACTAATTCCTTGTTAAATTTGTCTTCACCTCTTGCGACCCCCTTGGTGTAGAATATTGAAAATACAAAAGGGAACAATTCGTAAGTACAAACAAAAATTAAAGTTCTTTGAGGAAAAAAGATAATAAAAAACTTGACCTTGGTGGAATCGACCCTTATAAGGCTAGCTTTTCATGCTAGCATGCGTTACTTGCGATTTGGGTGAGTAAGCAATTGAAACACGTGTTACACTTTCCTTAGAATAAAACATGGATTTCAATTGGCTACCGCCCATTAAATTCATTTTATCTTATCAATTGGCTACTCACCCAAATCCCAAGCAACGCAAGCTTTCATGAAAATCAGCCCTAAAACAATTCTTTGACAAATGTACGTACCACGCTTGTTTATCCTTCATAATGCACTTGAGCAGAATACTAACAGATAGCACTGTAGTAAGGTGAAGTTCGTTTCGTCAATATTACCTATGTACGTACCCAGTTCTCTACTTTTGAAATGACGGCTGTTTAATAAACTTCTATTTCATGTTTTCCGTCCTTTTTATAGAACTTGCACGACAACTGTGTTGTTGGAATTGTATGCTTGAAAGAAATTGTCAGATTATATGTTAAGTGGACAAATGAATCAACCGTAATTATACTTTTCTTTTAAAAAATGTCTTCAAATCATTGATCCCTATCTAAAAATGAAACTGGATTGATGGATGGTATTAAAAAATAATGAATATATGAAGCCAGGGAGCGGAGAGGCCAGTAAATGTCCATCGTCCTCCACTTCCAGTCTAATCCAATATGGACCAAATTGTCAGTTCTAATTAAGTTTTTGCACTCCTTATTGCTGTGAGTCTCTTTTTCTATTTCTTATTTCTTGCAAAAAAAAAATTAATATTATTTTCAGCGTGCACTATTATATGCACAATCCGGTAGGCGTATAATTCAAGAATTAAGACGTAGATCAGAAAACGTGCCGCACAGCGATGGTTCACATTTGCATTAAACTGGAAGTTGACGATCGAGGTTAAATATTTACTCTGGCATCTATCTTTCAAACAATAGGCGGCCACTCCAAAATCGTAAAGTAGAGTTCGATGCGAATAGCCGATTATTTTGCCAAAGATTGTATCATAGAGTTAGCAATGGGATAGAGGTAGCTTGATGCTGTTTTCTGTGCGAGGGGAGTGAAACCAAGAGACGGAAGGGACGAGGCATTTCCACCACATGGACTGGCCTCCATATTTAGAGACCCTCTATACCGACTATTGCCTTCTTATTCTTTCTTACAGGAAAAGAAAGTTGATGAGAAGCGCCCATGTTAGATTAAACTTCCAAAATTTCTATCATTGTTCGAAAAAAGGCAGCTGTTTCGCAGAGAATTGACAATTGTAAAATGCTTGAAAATGTCGCGGATGTGTTGTGCTGTACAATGTAGTTACACGACAGAAATGTGCGTTTCAAAAAGGTCATCGATTGACTCGCAGTACTCGGTACAGAGGGATTCTAACGGGACCAAACAATATGACTGCCGCTGAACCGTAAATTTGGCTTCGTGTGACGTCATGAGAACTCACTCTATTTTATTCCTAACTCTATGGTGTTTATTATCTTCCATGGATCTAAATACGGGAGACGGGTCTACTTCTAGCGACTCGAAATTGAAGCCAGCACAAGCCATGAGTACCTGGCAGGTGTAATTGATTAAAAAACAACTGAACATCACGTTCCGTACAATACTTTATTTAAAATATTCCAATCTTCCTCCTCTCTTCCTTAGCTAGATCTTTATCCATTCTTTGCTTCCACACACACAGACATAGGCCAACCAATACGACGCATGTAAATCCCAATTTACCAGGCAAGATTAATCGAAAACCGTCGTCAAGTTTACCCAGCTTAATTGTATTGGGCCAGTCAATCCGTCTACCGTATTTACATCCATAATTATCTTCAGAGCTTCTGTACATGTTGTAGGCTCATTGTACAATATTCTGAAGATGACGACGGTCTAACACAAGGTGTCGCTAGCATCGAAGTTGTACGCGAAGCCGTCGATGCTACTTATTTTTATGGTTCTGTTCTGTGGTTGTAAGATGTTTAGGAACCAAGTGTTCTTTACCACAGTTTTTATAGTTTGTGCATTTTTTGAAGGCCATTTACCTTTTCTAATTAGTTTTATTGTTCAAGATAAGTTGTAAATTTAATTTTCTTCTTTTTTTTTAGATGTTATTTCTTCCCAGATTACTAAAATGTGTAAGATCCACTGATTTCATATGCCTCATTGAATATAAAAGTTCAATCTAGTGTCTATGGTATGTAGGTTATTTTAACAACTTTCACTCTACTGTCTGCCTTTTTCTTCCTACATTGCTTGCTTTCTGAAGCTACAGACGAATGAATACTGTGAGTTTAGTACAACTCCAATGTGCGTGACATTGTATGTCTGGGCGTTTGAAGGGCAAGTTCGGTGCGATTAAATAACAATTTTGAATATCGAAATTTAAGATGGAGGGGGTAGGGGGGAGCAGCGCGAAATCAATTTTAAAATATACAAATTTCCTGAAATTTCATATCTGAGAATTTTAAACGCCGCTGAGTTCGATTCTGAATTCAAAATAAAAAAAATTGGATTTGAAAATTCAAGATGGTGGTAACGCGAAATATTTTTTTTTAATATATCATCCGATTTCCTTACATTTAACGTTTAGGAACGCAATAGGTCGCTGAGTTTAATTACGAAATAAAATTATTGAATACAGAAATCTCCAAGATGTCTGTAAGCGGAAGTTTCTGCATTTAAAAAGAAATCTAGAAAAGAAATTTCTAGATTTCATATCTGGGAGCCCCGTGGGACGCACAGTGGTGCAAAGTGTAAACAAAATCTAAAAAATTAAAGACGATATCAATGCAAGTTTACAAGCGCGGGTTTTCACACTCAAATACCTGTAGATGGGGTTCACATTTACTAATACCAGGGATGTATAGATAATATAGACCTTATTAGCAGCATATTATTTTGCTTTTAAAAATATGGATTTTTATCTTATGCGACTAATCTTCTTGATCTCTCCCTTTCGCCTTGAACCTTTCAGACTAAGTCAAAACAAACTGATGGTACCTCTTCCGATCCATTTATAACTTATTTAAGACCACAACTGAAAAAAAAAGAGCTTCCAATAGGGGATAAAACTTTGGAAATGCTAACGTAATTTCATGGATCTCGATACAGGAGACGGATCTACTTCTAGTGACCCGAATTTGAAGCCAGCACAAGCCATGATCACCCGGAAGGTGAATTTGATAATAAAAAAAAACCTGAACATCACGTTCCGTACAATACCTTATTTAAAATATTCCAATCTTCCGCCTTTTTACCTTAGCTAGATCTTCATCCATTCTTTGCTTCCACACACCCAGGAATAGGTCAACCAATAAGATGCAAATAAATTCCAATTCACCAGGCAAGATTAATCGAAAACCGGCGTCAAGTTTACCCAGCTTAATTGTATTGGGCCAGTCGATCCGTCTCCCGTATCTAAATCCATGACAGAAGTATATAAAAAAATAGTTATTGTTTTAATCATCTTTGTTAAATGTATTAGTGAGGTCACTACAATATTTAAACACATAAACGATTGGTTACATTTAATGATTTTTTAAGACATTTGGTTTAGTTTTCAAATTTAAACGATTGTTTGGAATAAATTCTATTTTCTATTTTTTTTTAATTGAATCCTGAGAAAAAAGGATCAAAACCTCACTGGTTACGATATTTGATTGTTTAATGTTGAATGAAAAAAAAAATCATATTTCTATTAGGAAACAATTCAAACTTCATTGAAAACGTCATAATTTCAAAAATGTTTAATTGTTTTGATTTAATAATTATTTCATTGAATTCCGCAGTCTAAAAACATAAGGATTTCACATGAAATATAAGCAATTTGAATCATTTTGAAACTTTTTGCAGCAAATCGATTCTTTTCCACCACGGTGGGAAACTGGAAGAAACCCGAAACAGTATGTATTAAAAGTGTTTAAAATTGAAAAAAAAAAGTGATAAATTCCTTTTTTTTTTTTTAGTGTAGCCTGCAAGGTTTTTAAGATTTTATTAAAAGGAACAAATAAGAATAATTTTGTTACCTAGGAACTAGGCAATATTGTGATCCGTAATTCTAAATGCTCTATCCGAAATACCATAACTCAGTTCGTATAAATGTGATTACTAAAACGGAATACGAAATTTATTGTCACCTTGCTTTTTATAGCTGGATTTAAACATTTTTTAAATATATTTATGTAGGTGAAATGTTAAAAATGGAACGTATTGTCTCACATTTCATTATTATCATTATTATTATTATACATATAAGCTGATAATATTTTCAAGGTATGCTGCCAAATCTTCTGTTATGTTGGACGTTTTGAGACGATAGATTAATTCAGCCACTGAGTTGGCTATCGGGCCAAGTCCATTTCAACAAATTTTACAGGAACGAAATTTCTGGGTTCATATCTGTGGTTTAATCCATCACATTCGTGAGTTGCGAAGACAGATGGTGAGATTGAACCTTCAGTAGGTTGAACGAGGTCTAAACCAGTTTGTCAGCTGAAAGATTATCACTATCAGATCCATTTAAATCGATAAAACCTCTTCCCAACAAGAATAGACATGGCCCGATACGCAACTGAATGGCTGAAGTGAACTGTAAACAAAATATATGTCTACTTCTTGTAGACTTTAGATGAAGCAATGTTTGATCATTTTTGTACACTTTTTTCATCACTGTTCACTATTTGGACATTTATGTTAGAGCTATCGAATAAGTGCTTTTGGTAGTGTAAAGTTTTGGAATAATTATTCACCAGGTAACAATATTACAAGAACATCTTCGGGGTAAAGGTAAGAGTGACGCAAGAATTCTACTCACAAAAGAAGCGATATCCTTTTTTGCAAGTGAGTTTCTTTGTGTCACTATGGCGGAATAGTTTCTTTAGTAATAAAGTTACTCCGTCATAGTGGCAGAAAGAAACTCACTCGCAAAAAAGGATATAACTTCTTTTGTGAGTAGAATTCTGCGTCACTCTTGTCTTTACCCCGAAGGTGTTCTTGTACTGATATCACTTATTTTGTAAGTCTGCATATTTAAAAAAAAGGTGCATAGTCTTCATCTAAAAGGTCGATTTTCGACCATGGTAGGCTCCGTATCTCGAAAACGGCAACTCCTATCAAAAATATAAGCATCAATTTGCCTCTACGAAGCTCGCAATTGACCCTCAACCCCCCGCCCACCCCCTGGGAGCAACCACTTTTAGCTAAACAAAATGACAGACAGAATGACAGAGGCCCTTCTCTATCATTTGTGAAAATTCTGTGAGTGGGATAAAAAAGTCATAATTTTTTTACCTGTTCGTCGATTTTGACGTGTGATACAGCGTTAGAAAGGTAGATTATGGTTCCGGAAGTTTCGTCCGCCTATATGGTCTGGGGTCAGTGCTACCACCAGAAACGTGAAATTCTGATTTTTTTGTTCAAACCGTCCTAGGAGGTCCCAGCGAGATCCTACCGATCCATTTTTTTTTTTGTGTGTGTTTTAGTATGGTAGAAAGCTTTCAAATGCAACTTCAAGCATCAAAATCGGGTTTATAGTTTGCTAGATCCGAAATTCGCTTACTCGTATGTATGTGAGTGCCAATAACAGACTCCTTTCGTAACGTCACTCGAAGCACTACCGTTCTTCCTAATAATTCTTTCGCGCCGAACAGATCTCATTTTGTCGAATGATTTTAGTAAATTTATTTATGTGAATATGTGATTGTATAATAGCTAATGAGTAAGAATTGCGTACCGTCACCTTGGATTCAGAAGGTACTATGTCCACTTTTTGCTACTTCTGAGAAAAACCTATTTTAAAAGTTTGAAGTTCCATTTAAAGTTTGTATAAATTAATTTCATTTCTAAGATTTCTAGCCACTTGGAGATCGTTTTGTGAGATATTATTTTTGGTGTTAGATGGCCTTCAGTACAAGGTCTCTGACTGCAATATTAATCCCATTTTTCCAAAACAGTGGAAATATTACCTTCTGGTTCCAAGGTGACGAATTTACATTCATAGAACTTTTTTTTTTTTTTTTCAATAACTTTGAAGAATTGTATAATGCCCCCCCCCCCCCCCGTGATTCATCGGAACCAATTGTTATTATTCCTTATGGTCCGAATAAAATTTGTAGCGATGTTCCCAAAAAATAAAACTAGTTTTAGACCAGAATGGCGGTCATTTTTGGTCGAAAATTGGTCAAAAGTCTATGTTTTACAATATATTTCAATCTGCCCGCACACGCACCCTCTGATCTTTCGGGAACAATTTTATGGTATAAATAAAATTTCTAGTGATGTTCCCATTAAATTGATATTTTTTTTTACCAAAATGGTGGCCATTTTTGGTCGAAAATTCGACAAAGACGCCTTTTCTTTGCTTCTTCTTTTTGTTTCTTCTTCAGAAATCACTTGAGTTGAGAGAAAAACATTTAAAGCTTCACTTAAACTTCAAAATCGGCGCTGTGTTATATCCTTGGCCCAAATAAATAACAATTATACGATAAATGCCCCGCCCCAAAAATAAGGGTGCCTGAACGCCCGAAAATGGATCAAGGATAGGGGTATGTGGGGTCTACCTGGTTCCCCAACTAATGCCATTGCCTGGTTTGATGGTGGTGATTTGGATGGCATCTTTCTGTACTACTACGGAAAATCGTCTTTTATGTTTTTTGAAGAGAAAAATACGACTCTAAAGTTTTGCGTCCACCGTTTTGAGGGTATGGGCGTTTATGGATTTTAGGACTTCGATCGATATCGTTCAACGACATGGGCCCCATATTGGATGGAAAACATCTTGGCCAATATCGGTCAACGATATACATCGACATCGTTCAACATCGATCATTGACAATGCTCAATATTGGGTATCGACATCGCCCAATATCGGTCATTGACATTATGAACATAATGTAATTCTGATTATTTTACTATTTTTAAAAGGAATTCCCCTTTTTATATAGGACCACCAACACAGACAAACCAACAAGAAATAGTAAAACACGTTGGAAATGTAAAAAAAAAAAAAAAAAAAAAAAAAAAGCTTATGTAAAAAAAAAAAAAAAAAAAAAAAAAAAAAAATGCTTATGTAAAGAATACTATTTTCTAGATCTAAGATAGATCGGTTTTGTAAGGAATTCGTTGAATAAAGTTATGTGTTTTGACACGAGATTTGCAACAATGAGACTTTAAATACTGAGATATGAAGAAGCAGAGGGAACACTTCTACAACACCAAGAGGTGGATGTTGAAACTTAACGACCAACTGAATCTGTTAAGTAGTTTATTTCTTCCCCTGAAAAACAACAACAACAACAAAAAAAAAACGCTTTCTTGATTACAGAAGAGTTGGTCAACTATTTGACGAAGGGTCGTATGTAAAAAAAAAAAAAAAAAAAAAAAAAACTTATTTTATATAAATGAATAAAGAATAGACTAATAATTTCTCAGAGAGAAAACATACAAAGTGTAAAAAATCGTCACTTCCTCAATCAAAAAGGTTTCTGATTGTCGAGTTATATTACACTTTCTCTCTCTTTCTCTCTGAGGAATTATTATAACAAGTACGATTTTTTTACATACGACCCTTCGTCAAACAGTTGACAATTCTTCAAAGTAATTGAAGTTATTTTATTGTATTGTAAAGATAAAAATGATTGAACAAAATGGTTGCTGTGCAAAACTGCAACCTTTTCGTCAGCCGCTATTGGTTAAAATGGTGTAATATTTCATAATAATAATTTCCCTAATATTTCACACAAAAATATATAGGCTAAGTTGACTCCGGAGCCATTCGCTATGCTCTAAGCTTTCCTTAAATTTGCTCCCCTGACACTTTAAAGTTTATCAATACTTACTTTCAAATGTAATTACGATCCTACGACACACATTATCAAGACTTCTATTTGAAGTTTTCTAGAATTTAACAAACAAAACCAACATAACAAAAGACTACCCGCTGGCGTAACTGCAAGACATGTCGACGTTATAAAACTGTCTTCTCTTATATTCTAATACTGCTTCTGTATCTGACACCATTCAACCAAGTTGCTGGCGCCGTCTGTCTGTCTGTTTTACAGCTGCAAAAAGCAAGGGCAAAATTCACGCCCATCTCTCGCACAGACAGATTTAACCAAAAACTGAAAAGAAGAAAAAATCGGTAATTGTTAATTTTTCGTACTTCGTTAGTTGGCTATTCTGATGTTAAGGTCGGAGACCACAGTGTGAGCTAGAAGACACAGACAGTAAAGAACAAGCGGCGCAGCGACGTTGCCACGGCGTCAACAGCACCTGCGGACTTTTTTTACTTTGTCGCAGATACAACGTAACAGTGCTGGTATCGCACATGACAACGTCGCCCGTCCTACGGGGGCAGGAGAGACACAGCTATAGGAAAAGTGGAACATATCATCTACTTCAACGGTATTGGTGGAACAACACGCACACAGACAGAAGAATACAACACTGTCTCGACCCCATGAAGAAAAAGAAGAAAGTCCTATGTATAATACGGTAGACAAGGTTCTTCCCCACCCTGTCTTTATTTTTTTTATTATTATTAGCACCTTACCACGACTTTTTTTTGTGCGGTTCACGAAACCATCTTTTCGTGCCATTATCACTATCCAGAGCAAAAAGGGACTTGTTCCATTTTCCCACCTACGAAGCTAAGGTGCATCAACACGGTGTGGGGGGGAGGGGTGGCGCTTAGGGTTGTAAATGGTGTGCGATCCATTTCTTTATCATTCTCCCACCCTTGTCTGATCCTGGAGTAGAAAAGGAGGCAGGTCTCGCTTCCCTTTCCAGTGCAGAGGACTCGAAACAGTTCTGCATCACGTTTTGGAAATATCGATTCCATGTGACCCGAGAAAATGACGGCGCAAAACAAATGAACAGAAAGGGGCGTAAAATGGAATTTAGTCGAGAAGAGTTCTTTCTCCATACCAATGAGACAACCAGTGGCGTCGCAAGGATACGCGAGACCCTGGGCGAGAAATGATTTTGAGGCCTTCTTGCCTGTGCTTTCTAAATTTTGGGATTCTCGAATTTAATTGATCGCTGTGTGTATTTGATAACACTATAAGTAAACACCAGTGATCACAGCATAATAATAATGTGATATATTCAGACATTTCTGAACGAAGGACTTCCAACAGCACTCGATTAAATTATTTGGAAGTGACTGTTGTACCCTGTGGTTCTACTAAGCTTTGGCTGGGCCCCTGAACTACAGCCCCTTTAGCCGCGCCCTTAATTCGTTCCTGGGTGTCAAAAGTCTAAGGAATCATTACAGAGATTTTTTTTTTAAGGTGGCCTTGCACAATGCACACAGTACATTACATTACATAAGTTTCGTGCAGATAGAGCCGTCTTTTTGTGGCGATGGCGCGCCACCCCCAGATAACACATTTAGCAATAGACATGATTAAATTATAGTATTCAAACAGATGACTGCAGTGGCAAGGGTAGACGACAGAAGCCTAGCCCAGCAGTCATGCCACTGAGTCGATATGTATGTACCAAACAAAATTGTTTTGCATTGATGTATTCAGACAGCCAGTGGCCATCCCGTCCAAACGTAGCCAATGCACATATTCTAGCTTGGAATAGAAAACTGTTTATGACCAAAGCCCGGATAATTATTTAATAAATATTTTCCCAAGTTGTCGGCGAACTAAGTGATTGTGACTGATCACATATAAGCCTGTAAGTTAGGCAGTGATTCCGCCAGCCCCCTCCCCGTGTGTGTGGGTGTTTGTCCCTTAAAGTCTCGACAACACTCCCCCTCAACTTAAAATATGTTGCTGTTAAAATCGATAGAAACCGTACAAAACTTCACTTACACCCTCCCAATTTTGACTTTACACCCCACCCCCCCCAACTGAAAATTCTGGCGGAAACCCTGAAGTTAGGATGATCTGCTGTGGTTTTCGAGTGCCTGCCTACGAGGTCTAAGTGTATAAAGTTGCAACAAACGGATCTTCAGGAAAATGGGAAACTAATTTTCCTCAGATGATGAATAGAGGAAACAGAGGAAATAATCCGGAAAATAATTATCCGGATTATTTGTGATCCGTATAATTATTTTTTGTTTAATTTTGTATATGTATGATCTGGATAGTGTTCGAGTGTTCATTACCTGGTGATTGTTCCATTAATCATTATCCGGATAGTTGTTAGATTATTTGTTATGCGGGTAATTGTTCGAACTTTCGTTCTGTGGGTAATATTCGGATTGTTTGGATATTAAAAAAAAAAAATCTAATAAATCATTCTTTGGTTATATGTACTGTAGAGGAGAGGGGACACATTTGAACACAGTGTTGGGGAAATTTAATTTTGCTTCCTCGCACTTAGAGAATTTGTTCAGAGAGATGTATGTATGGGAACAGACAGCTCGCCGAAGAAAATTATGTACTTCATTGTCACCTTAAAGCAAGGACAGAAACTGGGAATCTATCGTTCAAAGGTGCCTCCCTAGGGGGTAGATTTAAACAAGGAGAAGGGGGGTAGCTTTGAACTTGACTGAAGCAGTTTAGAACAAACCCTTAGTTTTATTAAAAGAACATTTATTTTTTTTGTAAACCCTTCTAAATACAAATACGGAAGTAGAAGATAGTTAACTAAAGTTTTACTAGCCATACAAAGAATTAAAACTACGCAGTTGTTAATAAACTTTGAACTTACTTGCTTGTTTTTTTTTTTTTAATGGATTTGTGTCATGAGGATTGCATAACTATTGGGATCGGTTAAATTTTGAACTCGCAAAAAAAATTGTATAAATCTTACACAGCCTAATTGAAATGCTGACGATCTGGTAAGCCTGTTCGTGGTTAGGTAAGAGCAGTGCTGACCACACAGCCGTTACTCAGGTGGACATAGTTCCACCAAACACGGACAGATGGCGTTGGGGCAGGCTCAGGGCCTATAGGCCTGTTACGTCAGTGTTTTTTTTTTAATTGAAATGCTGTAATAGATATAACGAAAAGAACAAAACACTGTTAACAATATAAACTTTGTTGCACTGTAGGCCAGGGACATAAGCTGATACCTTGCTCAAATCTGCCCCGATACATGGAAATACGCACATTTTGTTATGGGAGAGGAAGAACGATGATCAGAAAACAACAAGGACAGTTTAATACGTGAAGGAATGTACTTTCTTCGTAAGTTAACATGGAAGAAGAAACTACAAGTTCTCTTCTCTCCTAAAGCTTACAACTTCTGAGTTGGCACACGCAAATTACATCAAGTACCGTACTTCGTCAGGTAACGCACACAAATGGCGAAAAACAAATGACAGCTGTGTGGCATAGTGCTCGCAATTTATAAATGTTGGAAAAAATAAATTTCGTTTTATGAATTAAAAGATGTCTCCACTGCTCTAAGGTTTAAATATACCCCCTATTCCTACATCAAATTATTCGGATTTGGACAACCCTAAGCGGTACTCGTCTGGTGAATCTGAGAGAATCCGAAATTCTTAATCATATGGAGGGAAGGATGACTGCAACCTGCTTCCCTCTCTAGTGCCGATAGAAAATCTGCGACCCTTCTAACGAAGACCACCAACAGTACTGACAGGTGGATCTCTCAGTATACTAAGCTTGCCTTGTAATTGGGAGGTTCCGGGTTTGACCTCGGTATCCGTCATCCTAATGCCTTGTTTACATTACTAACATTTTACCATGGTTAACGTTAACCCGAGTTCATTTTAGTAATGTAAACGGTAGTTACCGTTAACGCGGGTTTCAAATTTAACTAGCGTCAACTTACGACGGTTATCTCGTAACGTTAGTAAGAAACGACTGTCTAAACGCAAGTTAGTTATTACGCACGAATCACTTCGTGAGTTTATTTCTTTCTTTATCGAAATATATAGTATAATAGTGGTGCGTACTACTTTTAAAATATAAAAGAATGATGGCAGAACTAATCTACAAAATTTGACGCTACAATCAATTCATTTGTGTTCATTTTTTATAATTTAATCCTCTCCCGTGTAACAAGCAGATTCTTTACTCAACCACGGAAACCTCAACCTGTTTCTTTACAGACAATGGTAGTACAAGCACGATAACCAAGTTAAGTTCGGTAGTCTGAACGCAAGTTAGTTTTACCCATAAGTTTTACCATCGTAAAATGTTAGTAATCTAAACAAGGCATTACTGAGCTTATCCCTATTTGCCATACCTTTGATGGTTTCGCCTGCGCTTGTGTTTGTTTCATTTTCAGAAGATAAAGTAGCAATTGCGCATGCTCACGACGTGTCGCTATCTTAACGTGGAGTGGATCCGTTGGTTCGCCTCGGCTGTGGTTTTTGGTGAGCCATTTCAGTGAACCTGTACACAGACTCTTAGGTCTATGTTAATTTTAGTTATTACGAGAAGACTACCACAAATAATGACCATTACAAATAATCTCTCTCTTTTTGTTTTTCAAGAAAAAAAAAAAAGCTGAAATATTATTACATACTAGCCAAAGTGCCCGCCCGTTGGTACGAGCTGAGTAAAATACGTTTGGCTACTACTACTACTGCAACTACAACTACCGGCGGTGGTTCAACGGTTAGAGCGCTCACCTTTGGTGCTTGGGTTGTCGGTTCCACACCTGCTCGTGCCATGTTGGCTTTGTGCACGACAAACACCGTGTGCGTGGATTTTCTCGGGGTTCTCCCATTTCCTTCCACTCTCTTCATTCCATCAATTCATCCCATCATCACCCATCCGCCCTGAGCCAAAGTTGCCAAAAGGTCTTAATAATAAATTCTAATACAACTACTATTACTACTACAATTACTAGTAGTACTGCTACTACTGCAAATACTATTACTGCAAGTACAACAGCAACTGCTACTACTTCTACTACTACTACTAATAATAATATAAAGCAAACAATACTACTACTACTACTCATACAAATACCACAACTAAAAATACTACTACCAGGCCCGGATTTAGGGATTAAAGTCTGGCGTCCCATTTTAAATTCTGATGCCCCCTATTATATGCTAACCTCATATAAAATATACCATATTTCCATATATCCCCTCAAAGAAAAAAAATATATCAGGAACTCACATTCCAAGACTACCAAGAACTCCAGCATTCTAAAAAGCGAAGTATCTTGTACCACTATTACCGTGACTACCACCCGAACCAGTGTTAATCTCTCCTTATGCTTGCTAATAATGGCGCCTCAAAAATTTGGTGGTTTGGATCCAGATCCAGCGGACCTATTTATAAATACATGCCTACTACTACAAATAGTTCTACTCCTACTGCTATTACTACTATTAATGGTGCAACTATTAATATAGGCTGGGAAATGTGTCGTATCACCTCAAACAAATTGCAATAAAGGCTATTTTGGTGTTTTCTTAAATAATATGATTCTATCTATAATATATTTATTTATTTATTTAGTTTAGTTTTTGCTTCAAATGAAGGGTGTATCTAACTTTCAAAATACTTCCTGAAATCCTAATTCATTTTTTTATGAGTAGGTATTGAGTTAACAAAGCTAGTTTCATTTCAAAATATTATAATAGAGCTAACCAAAAAAGCTGGGCTTGTCCGAAGCCGAATCAAGTCGCCTTTATAGTTAATGCTATGAATTGGTTCCGGAAATTTAGGTCGGTCGGTTCCTGTGTGATGAAGCCAGCACTGGGCGCCCACAGGCCCTGGATGGTGAGCCTCTGAAGACATAGAGTAGGATAGCAGCCAAAGGTGTGGTGAGCTTGCCAAACTCTTCTAAGTTTCTGGCGAAACAAACAGTCAGACTTCGCCTGCGTCGCATAGGGATGGCGTACAAGTTGAGCTAGTGGGTATCCCACACACTGTCGGAAGTCAACAAGGACCAACAACTGACAACCAGTTGCTGTTGCTTTCTCGGCCCCATAATACCCATATTCGGCCGAGTGCTCACGAGTAACAAAACGTGGGTCCTGTATGGTATACTCTCAAGCGTATTATATATTATTTGTGATCGCGAGACCGTGTGTCTCAGATCACAAGACTACTTCTTCACCCACCCGCAAGATCATGCTCTGTATCTGGTGGACTAGTCGCCAAATGGTGCACTTACAAGCTGCTACCACCGGACCAAACCATCACTGCGGACCTATACTTGCAGCAATTGGAAAGTGTGCAACAGAAACTGCAGCAGAAGGAGTCAACATTGGTGAATCCCAAGGGTGTGTACTGATCCTTGTGGACAATGTCAGGTTGCATGTGGCGCTGGTGGCCAGGGATACAATACAGCGACTTAGCTGGGAGACCCTGTTCCCATCCACCGTATTTCGCGGACCTTGCTAGCGATGCTAGCGGGCTAGCATCGCGGACGGGCAATGCTAGCCCATTTTTACTCCACCACTGATATACAGAATATTTACTCATTTGCGCATAGGAACGCTACTCCTCCGCAAATTCTAGGACAAAATTACAATGAAAAATTTTTGACTGATTCAGTTTTCGAATCATTGCAGGAGGAGAAAGTAGAATGTTGGAATCCTGTGATGGGTATAATATTAAATAGTCTGGAGAAACAGTTTATATCACTGATGTCCAACATACGATTCGCGAATTGCGTTTACGGCCCGGCCCGCCACATTTGTTTACCATAAACATGTCGAAAGAAGGTTTTATTTGATTTCTTTTTCTTAATCTATACATGAAATTAACTTTTTTTTTTAACTGAGAAAAGACAGACTCATATTACTTAATATAAAATTTCTAAAAATTGTAAGTACCAAAAACTATTTTAATTTTTTTATTTTGTCTTCTTGTTATTTTCACAAACATTAATTATCGGTCTGTTTGAAGGATTTTCTAACGTTTGTGATATTAGCGTTTAAAAGCTGCAATTAAATGACGCGCATGAGTTGTATTTACGTATGTCAGAGGATGCTCTGGTCCGCGAAGACTGAACTAAATTTTAATGTGGTCCATGGGGAAGCCATCACTGGTTTATATTGTGTGATAAGGATAAGTCTATAGACACAAGACTGTAAACTATACACATCCCACATAGCACATTATGTATAATAGATATCTGAAGCAGGTATAGAGAGCTACATAACGTCTAAGGTCTAAGTTTGACAACTATTATACGTCTAATAGATAATAAAGATTGATATCTGCAACTTGTCGATCGGTGAATAGCTAATATACATCTATTAAACATTCGTACAATACCTACGCTATGCGTTTGTCTTTTGTTCTCTTAAGTCTAACGAAATGCGCTTGTTCTTTGTTTGTCTGACTCAGCTCCAACGGTATGGCGGCAGGCGCCCTACGAAGTTGTCTAGTGAAATATTATAATAAAAGTGTCAGAATATTGGCTAGAAAAGCAATAACAAATACAGGAATGATCTTGCAAAGACAGTATTCAATCAGGTGAGCATTTATAACATTATTTTCCTATGTTTTATGAGTATGTGTGGTTAAGTTTTCGCCAACCTTGAGAAAATCAGAAGTAACAAATCCTAAAATAAAAAAGTGGAAAACAGAATTTAAGTACTGTAATTAATAGTTGTACTCTGGATATGGTATATTTCAGTAGCCAAACACACTTATGCACTGTGTATAACGTGCGTGATGTTGTATGCATTATTATATCTGTCACATGGAGTAGATACTTGGAAATCAGTGTGGAAGGGTGTAGAGAACTGGCCCATCCTATGGTATTAGGTTATGTTGCAGATAGTACAGACTAGCTTATTAGTTGTAAATAATGGTATTAAATTGCTCTTGTACACGAGGAAAAAAAAATACTAAGTTCACTCTGAGCAGCCTGCCATAATATATCGGGATGGTATCTTCAAACTAGGCCTAGCTGGCTTCGTTCCCTCATTTTTTTACCTATGCTATCCTGTCCGTGACAAATATGACTAAAGGCCATAAATAAAATTTAAATTTAAAAAGGAGGGCGGGGAGAAGGAAAACATTTTTCTAATAGCAACTCATTTATAAAAAAAAAATATATTGTTTTTATTCAGTGTGGTATTTCTACGAACTGCTTGCTGTACACAACTAACACATATTCGGATAGAAGCAAAGCTTTGTGTACGTTTTTTTTTTTTTTTCAAATCAAGGTCATTGAAACAAACTCATGTGAGAAATATACGTGCGAGACAGTTTATTTTGAGCGAGCGCTTTATCAATGCAGTTTATGTGGCAGGATTTGAGACTTTGGTGCTTGCGCGGGGGGAAAGGAGTTGAATTTGATTTATTTATGATCTTTAGGCATCTCGTGCTGAGGTCCAGACAGGGTGGGGGAGAGGATGTTGGAATATAGTCAACCATGTTCCTAGTTCTCACAAATTATGTTGTGTTCTTTCTGAAGTTATTCTAAGCATTGTGACAGACTTCTAATATATTTTAATCAAATGATTTCTGTTCTTGTGTGCACTTCGTATACAGTTTCAATTATTTCACTTTTGAATACTTCTGTACTTTTGTATGTTCACTCCTTTTATGGCAAGGAACTTTTTCAATGTATATAGAAACGCGACAGATTTACTGTTGTCAGTTGCTCGATTGGTTAAGGAAAAGGTTATCACAAAAAACGCTCGGGTTTTATTCCCGCAAACGCGAAATTTTGTCTTCTTTCGTAGGCGACGGAAAGCACCTACTGAAACCATTAATTCAAGTTAACATGTGTACAAAATTTATTCATACTGTGATAAATGAAAAAGTATAGAATTGATATAAAGATACCTTTTTAAAAGTGTACAAGAAGTGCACGTTTTTACATTGTATATGCACAATACATTTTTGGGAAAGGACATCTGTACCATGAATATTTTGTTTCTTAATAGAAAAGACTTTCTAATAACATCAGCTTTTAGCACATTCAATAAAAGCACTCTATATTTCCTATAAATTAGCATTAGATCAACACCAGGCCAGTAAAGTTTGAATGATTAACTCCAGATGTACAATCTGATGCAATTGGTTATATATATGTTTGCTTACTTTTGACAGATTTATTAATTTTACCTATGAGATGAGTTAATAAATTTTGATTTGTTATGTTTCAGTCACGTGAAGAACTTTCTCGTTGTTGCCTCGCTGAAAGATGACATGAAACGGACTTTTGAAGAACTCGAAGTGATAGTAGGCTATCTTAAAAAAAAAAAGTCGCCCCATTCTCCAGGGCAACATATTAAATTATTTGATGATTTGGAAGAAAGGCTACCAGCAAGCACAATGGAAGCACTTGAACAAATAATTTCCGATTTGAAAAATGAAGAGAGAAAGAAAGAAAGCAATCGTGAGTAGTTTATTTCTTTCAAAATCTATTGAAATATTTAGCTGACTGTATTACTAGAACAAACAATATTTATGTAGGACAATCAAAGTTTTAGGTCTATGATATTTATAGACAACTAATTTGTTGTATAACTTTGTGATTTTATTTCGGTTTAAAATTTATAAACGCTGTCATTTTCCAAATTATAACGACTTTCTCTTTTTAATTCTTATTTTTTTTTTTTTTAATAAGGTTGGAAGCAATATTAATGGTAAGGGAGTAGTTAATTTAGACTGTCTAAGGAACTGGGAACTTAGTAATATGTTAACTGGGTTGATGTCTGACCTTTAATGTAGGCCTAATCAATTTTCTCGTTATAATGTAGCAATTTATTGAACAACTGCTCAGAAAATTCATTAGTTGAAGCAACTTTTCGTAAATATTACAGTACCTTTCGTAACTGGCAGCAGAGCAAAGAAATTTAATTAAGATATCACCAGAGCAGTCTGTCCGATCGCCTACTGTCTAATCCAATATGAACCAAATTTTAAGTTCTAAATCATGTTTTTTACGCTTGTCATTACTAGGTTACCCGCTTTTGATTTGTATCACTTCTTGACTTATGAGCAGCGACGACGCCAGGATCAAAATGCATGGGTGTGTGTGTGTGTGTGTATAGGTTATATGTATACAAACAATACTGATATCATTGAGAGGTATCAAGGGGGCTAAAATAGATTTGGGGGCATTTTCCGCTACCCCTACCTTTTTCAGTAACAACCAGTGGTGTAGGGGGG
>JAGDQP010002743.1:0-94630 GCA_022664845.1 Lepisma saccharinum | reverse complement strand
TAATAATAATAATAATAATAATAATAATAATAATAATAATAATAATACGAAGAAAAAGAAGTTAACTGCGATTCTAACAATCTCAAAGGTTCTGGTCTAGTAGTGTTGCCACGAGACGAGACGAGACGAGACAGCGAAATGGCCATAGGAAACAAGACAAGACATGGCTCTCGTAATGTAAATTATACAACATTTCGAGACGAGACACTCTCTGTATAAGAAATTTTCGAGGCGAAACAGGCTAAATCTCGTTTCGTTGGCATCACTACTTAATAGAATTTAAGCCACGCAAGCATATTTTTCAAGCATTTTTTTTTCTAAAGTATGTTGGCAACACTGATAAGTGCAGTGCTTAGGTTCGAGAAAATCCACAGTACTTCTGTCGAATAATGTTTATGCCAAGTTGGGCGCAGCTAGGTGTAGCTGAAGGGAAGAAATTTGAATAATATATAGTTTGTAATGCGCTGGCAACACTGAACTACTAGATTAATCACGAATCTTTGCACTAAGACCTTTGGAACGGCACCTCATTTTTCGTAAGACATATTTTGACATGTGTTTTGGCAACACTTATAACGGAGTTTCTCGGGAACGTCAAGAGTTAATTATTATATTTCGCTTCTCTCCTTATAGAAGCGCTTATATTTAACTGTTAGGGAAATTTCATGTACACAGTCGGATGCTGTAGTAGTCGTGTAAGTAGTCGGAGGGAAATCACCCTGGCCTCGCACCTTAAGAAAGATTCCTCTGCTTGTATACACCATATTATTTGCTAACATATTTCGTCCTTTCTCACAGAAAATCGCTTAATTTAAACTATTATTGAATTTACAAGTATAGTCGGGGCTAACGCCCGATACCTGCTACTTAGAAAGCTTTCCTGTGCAAACACACAATTGTTCGCTATATATGTCGTCTTTCTCGTAGAGAAATGCTTATCATCAACTATTAGCAAATTTTCATATAAGTATAAGGGAAAAGCCTCCTTGCCCCCCGACAACTTTCTTTTGTTCCTGCAATTAAGGACGCCGATCCCGGAAGGGCTTTGCGGGCCTTGCTTCCCTAAGGTTGAAGTAATCTCCCCTAATGGAAGGGGGGCAAATGATAAGGTCAAGTCGGTTCACCTATTTCTACAGTACATGTCATTCGTTTTACCCTTCTACTAAGCTCATCTCCCTTTGGCAAATCTATTTCATTGATAAATTCCTCCCTGAAACTCATGTGCTTTACATTACCTATAATATCTCTTCTTCCCTGGCTAAAGGAGTTAATTCGTACATTGCTTTTGTTGCTTCTGGAGTTTCATGCATAAAATCGATAAAGATTATTTAGTAAAATAAAAAGAAAAGAAAAAATGGAAACGTCATTTTCTGTCGTTTAAAGATCATTGATCGTGATTTTGTCATATAAAAGCATAATTTAAGGAAAAGTAAAATATACAAGAAAAAGAAGCGACGTGAAGAACTCACAGAAAAGTAGTACACTTGCGCTAGGAAATATATCCTTGAAACTGCTGTTTGATGCAATTATTGTTTACCATTAATACCGTGTTTTTTAGTTTCTAATACAACCTATAGATAGGAAAAAGATATACAGCGGGTAACAATGTATTTGGACAAGTTCAACAAAGAGACTGTATCACAAGTAAGACAAGCACCATTTCCAAATCTCTCGCACTTTTATGAAAATTTGAATTCCTTCGATAGAATACTGTAGAACTAATTACCACTCAATACACCTGTAAAGTAACAGGCAATGAAAGAGTGACGACTACGTGCATTCATCGTAAAAAAAAAGTTTTTGGACTACCTCAGACTACTCTCGAAAGAAATGTTCTATGTATCCTTTTGTGTACAAGAGCAGTCTACGTAGTGCATTCAAGCAATCCACACCGCGTCAAGCACGCTTTACTGTTGGATACATCATAAGGAAACATAAAACAGAGCAATTATTGCGGAATCTAATTCGTTCTAGCCAACCAAGAAAACTAACTGCCCGGAATGAAAACTACGTTCTTCATTCTGTTAACAAAACTCAAAGAATTAGTGCTAAAAGTTTGACTACTTAATTCGTCTAGGTTATGTAAGTTAAAGTTACACCACAAACAATCCAAAATTCACTGAAAAAATTGGGATTTAGAAGATGTGTATCCAGGGAAGATGTGTATCCAGATGGCTCGAGCCGAGTGAGCCATGAGCCGAGCCGAGCGAGCCCTTGACATCCCTAGCCCCAGATATCCATTGAATCTGAAGCTGGTGTGTCCCAAAGCCGCTCGGTGTCGTATGTACGAAACGATATTTTATTATGATGTAAATTCACTCTTAAAGATACTACATCTATGTCTCTTTTCGGTGTTTCAATTTTTCTTTACATTTGGACCATTTCCTGAAACCAAAGCCAAGCAAACTTAAATGCTTGAGTAATTTGATAATCTCAAACCATTTCGAGTCTCAAACACTTCGAAAGCTTCAAATATTTTGAGCCTCTCGAGTGTCGAACAGTTTGACAATCCGATCGACAAAGGACGCTGATTGATAACATCCTTCCCTCAAAGTTGAGGCTCCAGGCAGACGTGTATCCAGAAACTAATTTTGAATGAAGTCTGCATACCTGAATTTGGGGAACCCCAATGTCGTAAGGTAACCAAAAGCAACACATGCATTTAAACCAGTCCCCATTAAAGTTGTTCGAAAGTTATCGTCGGTTTTACACGCCTACATTCGAAGTAGGAACAAATACTCGGATTCGAGGAGTTCTCCTTGGCGTAAGGCAACGAAAAACAATAGGTGTCTGACGAAAGCAAAGGGGAACCTTTTAAAGAAAGTTCCATCAAAATCTAACAATCCGTTCCAAAGTCACCGTCGGATGTCATAGACAAACAGACATACGGACTTACAGACAGCGCGATTGATAATAGAATTTCGCACCCAAAATTCTCAAGGTTTGTTTCAATAATACTCAAAATTTACATATTACACGAAATTTTGAGTGTCTCAAATACTCAAAGGGTTTCTAGTGCCGAATAATAAATTTTCTAACCCGAAGTTCAATAATTCTTCAGCTTTATCGAAGTTCCTTACCTCTACCTATATCAGAAGCTGTCTCCATCCAGAACTTTAATTTAAACCCTCCAAACCAGATGCAACATTCAGCATTCTTCTTTTTCTGCCTGGCCAGTTGGCGCAAATGGTAAAGTGATGGTTTGTAGGCTAATGGTATCCTGGATTCCAATCCCGTTCGGGTGATGCATGTTTTCTCTTCCTCTCCGCCCGCCCTCCTTCTCGCTCTTTCTTGACAAACTGCTTAAGCCTTGTACACTTCGCATCAAAAAAATTGCGACAGCGAACGCCGTGCAGCTAGGCAACCCAAATGGCACCTTCTTATCCCATAATGTGGGTGGTAAGCAGATCCACTCTTTCTCTCTCCTTCGTCTCGCCCATACTAAAATAAGCAAACATCAAGAGCACGTTTTTGTTTTACAAAATAGACATAGTATATTAGTATCGATAAAATGAAAGAATAAAAGCGAGACGATTCAATATACATAAGTTGATGCAGGGAGAAATTTAAACGCACAGTGAAATATTGAAACCGATGAACGTCTGTTAGACAGAAGCAGAGATATGAGAGAGAGAGAGAAAAGAAAAAGAAGAAGAAGTAAAGATAAAAATATGAAATTTGAACATAGTAAAAAGATTAAGTTCAGTTCCCACACAATAGAGTTCGCTTCCCACAAATCTAACAGCAAGATAGAAGTGGCTTTTGGACTTTATATTTGTTCATCGCTCTTTGAATATGTAAAGGGTTCTTCAAAAATTCATTAAGTCACTTTCAAAATGGAAACCAAACTTGGTGGTCAGATTAAATACTCATGATTTTCCAGTGAAACTCCAGAGTTTTGAGACACATTTAGGATAATGTCAAAAGTGTAACACACATGCATTTTTTGCGCGGGGTTCGGTTGCAAATTCGGTGAAGCTTATTAAATATACTGGTTCGGAATACTTTGTAATCAGGAATTCCGCCAGGATTTGTTAATTGGGGTGTGTAAAGTCAAAATTGGGAGGGTGGACTTGAGTTTTGCACGGTTTCTATCAAAAACTTCGGGGTAGTCTCCAAAATTGACAGCCCCACAGGGACCGGGGTCTGGCAGAATCACTGATTGTAACAAACCCAGTAGATACCATAGGCCATACCTTCTATTACAGACTACGAATGCAAAGTGAACATAAAAAGAAAAAGAACGAATGATAATTTTTCTGCTTAATTTCTATCAGAAAGAACCAAGATTATAATTCCAAACTGTATCAAAATGAAAAGTTACAAATATTCAAAAGCAAAATTAGCATGTGCCTTATAGGCATAGTAAACTTTACATGTTCCACATTGCAAACGTGAAAAGAAGAAACACATGTAATAATATGTTGGCAAATTAGAGCATGGAAACGAATTTCGTGCCAAACGAATATAAAAATAATTCTTCTCTTGAAAGGCTAAAAAGGGGTCATTTGCTACTCATGTCTTAAAATTTGTCAGTTCTCGACATGCCACTATATATTCCACTTATTGCTAATATAACGTTCTAATAATTACAACACTAATGAACTAGTGTTTATAACAATTCGCACAGATGGAATAAACACGGCTGAGCTGAAAACATTACCGACAGATTCGATGTAGATTTGATGACCCGGAAGATGAAGGAGAGATTTTAATTATTAAATTGCGTTTGAACAGTGTTTATTTCAGGGGTGACCAGGATCGGAGATGTTACCCCGAGAACACGAAAAATACGACGTCAAAATTCCCAGTTAAATAGATTTTCCAGACCGGGTCAATCGGGTTACCGGGTCACTCATGTTTGGGTCAGTCCCTATCACCGGGTCATCGAAAGTGGCCCGGATTTGGCTGTGGAATACGCACAAACAGAGAGAGAGTGTGTGTAAATTAAGAGAAGAAATAAACATGAATAGAGAGAAGGAAAGGTAAAAGAAGAGAAAGAAGCAGCGAAGACACGATAACAATAAATCAAGAAAGAGAGGAATAGAGAAAGTTCAATGAAAAATATGAAAACTACATTATCATTATGCTAAACAGCACACACACACCTGTTTACTCGGATTGTGACCAGTGATACTTCGTTAAGATCTCCACAGTCCCGAGATGAATCTTTGTTTGAATACTTCAGTGTTTGAGATAAAGAAACTGTCTGATGGGTTTTCAAAGTAGAAGTCCAGCACGATAATGATACTCCACAGTCGACTTTACTCAAGACGTGCTTAACAAATGCTATAGTGTTTGTTTCTACGAATAATAACATGAAAATGGATACTTCATATGAATGTCGTGTTCTTAACTGTCCCCCTGAGACTTAATTTGGACTTTTCCAACCAACATTCGTAAATCGTCTTTCTCTCTATAATGACTCATGTGCTCCATTCCACAATCGGAAATATTGTCCGTTTTGTATGAGAAGTGATTAGATTCTTCACGGCCGCTTTGTAAAAAAGACTTGGCTTGGACAGGATTCGAACCTATGTTGGTTTGCTTTGGTACATCAAACTCCGGCACTTTTCCTCTACTCCATTTTGCCAACGAAAGACAGCACTCATGAATTATGAAGTTCATATGCGAGGAAAATAAAACATTGAGTGTATGTGATATATTTTGTCTGTATGTATTCTTTAGTAAGTCAACACATGTGTATGCATATCCTGTTTGTCATGTCGAATTATCAAATGAATATATTATGTGAGTTTTAAGAACAACTTCAGTTTAAGGTAAGTATTATGACATTAAGTTAGGATCATTTATTGTCTTTTATTTTAACATAAACCAGTCTGAACGAATCTAACATCATAAAAAAATATCATTAGCAAATGGAGAAGTTAAAATTGCAATTAAAAGTTCTAATACACTTCGTGTATTATGACAAGTTGAACGTAATACAAATTAAAACTTTTGACAGTTTATATTTAAGTATCAAAAGTCGTCACTTGCAGGCGATTCAAACCTATAACCATAAGGTTTCCTACTTCAGCAAGTGCCTCAGGATTGAATTTGATTCGGCATCATATATCTATGTTACTCGAAAGTGTAGGTTTTTGTAAATTTCCGAACGGAACAGCTTACTGACTGAAGTCGCTTAGCATCAAAATTATCTCCACATTTTCAACTTCTGTGGAATATGAAAAGAATCTGTGGAATATGAAAAGAATAATGTTAGCGATGTAGAACTTGGCTACCCTCATCGCCCTCATGGCCGAAGTCTTTCAGGCCCTTGGTTATTTTACACTCAGTCAATTATAATCTGAGCGCACTCTTTAGCAGCACTTAGAAAGTTTAAGTTCAGAAATTGAACTATGTGGCAACTTTGCAACAACATGAGTGACCACTGCGCGGGTTTTAATACAATGAGTGTATTAGTGCAGTTTTCTAGTACTAATCTTTGTGAAGAAAATAATGTTTGTATATCTAGTCGTGATGTAGCAAAAAATATGTGAATAAAAGTAATTAGAACTTTTCTCTTGTTTTTATTGTTCATAAAATTAATTATAATACAGCGATGTTGCTATGTCTGTAATAATTAACGATCAAGTTTTGCTTATTCCCACTTACGTTAAATACGGTTTTCGAAACTATTAACAAATTATATAACATGGTTTTCATATGTATAAAATCTACCAAAATAGTAGTCAATAGAAGATTAACTCATAAATGCACGAAACACAGTAACTGAAACAAAAATCAGTATTATATAACTTTTACTTTCTTTTATTTCCGTAAGGGTTGAGCTTAAAGGCTGTCTGTCTGATGTCTTCGTGGCCGTGCGGGCTGCGTCGCGTTATTTTTTTCCTTTTCGTGTCTGAAGCTGGCGACGCGAGTTCGAATCCCGAAGCTTGCTCTTCTTTTCTCACAAAGCTCCGTCATCTATGTTCGTATTGCTTGGACGTAATAGTTTGGCTCCTGTCATTATGCAAATAAATCTGACAACGATTACTATTCCTTAAATAAGGGTTAACCATTTCAAGGTTTAGTCTAATAATATCGACAGGTTTATTAGTCATATCAAAATGTTTAGAAAGGAGAAGTTTAATCGAGGCCATATTCGCGGAGGTCAAACGTGAGGTCACTGACTCTCTATCTGCTTTACTGTAATTTAATGACTTGCACGAATCCTTAAAATGCAGAAGGCTAACCAAATGACAAGCGTCTGCCAATTTTAAACACCAAATTAGAAGCAGCTAGATAAATCGAGATCACTGAACCCAAATTTAAAGTCAGTTTCTCTGTACTTATCTTCGTTTAGGCGCTAGCCTCCATTACAGATGGAGGAGTCAAAATTAAGAGGTCCAATATTTTAAGGTATCTAACAGACAGAACATAACAAATGGACAGGAGGAATTAAAGGAGCTTTCTTGTTCTTGCTCGATCTAAATCCACATTGTTCTCACCTAACGAATATCACTGGTTTCTTGATTTTGGTAAATTATACTGTTTTAGAATTGCATTTCTTTAAGTAAATTTATATCAGGCCACATTGCATGCACAAAGTATCACTTTCTGATAGTATAATAATGGTTCCAAAATACGAGCTGCATTCCTCCTACTTTCTAAGGTAAGTTGGAGTTTTACAAATGAGGTTGGTGTATATTATTACCCCAAATGCATCTAATGAAGTGAATAAAATATTTTACGATTTTGAAAGAAAATTATATTGGCGTAGGTCAGGGTTTCTCAACGTGGAGGTCGCGACCCCCAGAGGGGTCATGAGTTGTGTGTAAGGGGATCGCAAGAGAAGGTGAAAAAAATAATTTAGCTAGGGGTTGTAGGTTAAAACTAATAAATTTCGAAGACGATATTTTATTTTGCTTATTGTTTTTATAATTGGGGTCTACTAAAATAATGTAATTAGGATGTTTATTATCAAATACAGCATATCAACGGTCATGTTTTGAAATGTCGTGTTTTTAGTTGCAGGATGAAAAAGGTTGAGAAACGCTGGCGTAGGTGGAAAGCGAACCTATGATTCTCCGTGTGGAAAGTGCACATAGCTAATCACACTAATAACCACGCCAGCAATCTGTTGTTATCCAACTTTCAGCTTATTCTTAATGCTTGTTTGCTTACACACTCATTTCGCGTACTTGTAGTTGCCCTCTTTTTCTGAATATAATTGCATTCAGATATTGTATCGATGAGGATGAGGACTCTCCCTGAAGGAAAAGTTGGTCTACTGCTCCAACGCTGACCAGACATTTTGGGAGAGGAGAGCCGAAGCTCACAACTGTGATCGCCACTGTCTTTTATTCACAACAACTCCCCAAATTGTATCTTATTACGATTGATTCAAACATTTGCATAGTTAAGATTAACAAAAAAAATAACATCTATTTACAAAGTAGTTCTGTAAACATTTCATGTAACTGACAGAGGAGGTTGAAAATTAGGAATAAAAATATCGTGTGTGTATTGTGAAGTGTATGTTTTCGCCTCCTAATATTATAACCACAGCACGGGATTTTCGAAACAACGAATATTTCAATATAGGTTCTGACTCCTACATTCAATGTCCAAGAAGATGATATAGTCACGAAAGAAAAGTATTACGGGATCAAGCATCGTTTTCTTTTTTTTAACAAAAAAGCTCATTGATAGACACTCATAGCTTGAACCTGTCTCTTGCAGTCGCTTAAACATATCACGGCTTAGGCATAGGTGAGTGTCTGGCCCATAAATATAAGGTAAATGCACAAAACAAAAAATACACTAAATATTATGTTCCCGAAATACTTTTTTTTGTTTTTCTTTACGCCGAGGGAAATTGTCCTTACATATGCGAGGGACTTTCGACTCCACAGCACATGTTTGGCCATTAAATTAGAGTTAAGTAACTGAAGAAATACTCCCAGACGGTACGCAATAAATATAGGTTCTACACAATAGGAAGGGAGATATATTCTCACTATATACCAGCATTATTCATGCCTGAATATTCAATACATTATACATGTTATGTCAATGTCCGCCTTCCGAAGATTTCAGGATTATTGTAACAATTACATTTTAACTGTTCACTATACTTTTTATCCTTGTAGCGTTAACAAACAAGATTTTGCAGTGTAACGTGCTTCCTTCTCTAATATTCAAGGTTATTTTTATTCTATGGTAATATATTAGAAATATTCCGTTTTTTCACGATGCCAAGTATTCTAATCCCGGGACAAGTTCCGGCATATTTCTAATTACCTAAGAATACTCCGGGAATATTAGGAATTAAAATGTAACAATCCTGGAATATCCTTCTTGCAAGGGAGTCATTTTAAACACATGCATAGAATGAGAAAGGAAGTAGTTTAAAAACACGTAAATATTCGTATCATAGAACTTTTGACTTTTGCTCTGGGAGATACATTTTCAGAGAAAAACAAAGCAGAGTTTACTTCCATAATATTCACTGTTGTTCCACAGGGAATATACAACTGTCAGTTATCGGAAGTTTCACTGCAATAATAATAATACTTATTCCTATAAGCGTGACTTTGAACATCCACGACGCATAGAAACTGCATCAGCTGTTATTGTTTATTTCATTTTTTCTGGACTTTTATTTTGGATATTAGTGGGTACTAATATGTCTATAAGTGATTGAATTAAGAACTTTTCGCGTGCATTTTGGTTTAAAGAACTTACAGAACGAAGTTGGCTATTTCCAAACATGAACTTAGTAATTCATGGCTTTTATATCTAGGTGGCAAAATGGAGTAGAGGAAAAGTGCCGGAATTTGATGTACCAAAGCAAACCAACATAGGTTCGAATCCTGTCCAAGCCAGGTTTTTTTACAAAGCGGCCTTGAAGAATCTGACCATCACTTCTCATAAAAAATTGATAATATTTACAACTGTGGAATGAAGCACAAGTCGTTATAGAGAGAAAGACGATTTACGAATGCTGGTTAGAAAAGTCTAAATTAAGTCTCAGGGGGGACAGTTAAGAACACGACATTGATATGAAGTATCCATTTTCATGTTATTATTCGTAGAAACAAACACTATAGAATCTGTTAAGCACGTCTTGAGTAAAGTCGACTGTGGAGTATCGTTATCGTGCTGGACTTCTACCTTGAAAACCTGAGTTCGATTCCCCATCAGTCAGTTTCTTTTTCTCAAACACTGAAGTATTCAAACAAAGATTCATCTCGGGACTGTGGAGAACTTAACGAAGTATCACTGGTCAGAATCCGAGTAAACATGTGTGTGTGTGCTGTTTAGCATAATGATAATGTAGTTTTCATATTTTTCATTGAACTTTCTCTCTTCCTCTCTTTCTTGATTTATTGTTATCGTGTCTTCGCTGTTTCTTTCTCTTCTTTTACCTTTCCTTCTCTCTATTCATGTTTATTTCTTCTCTTAATTTACACACACTCTCTCTCTGTTTGTGCGTATTCCACAGCCAAATCCGGGCCACTTTCGATGACCCGGTGATAGGAACTGACCCAAACATGAGTGACCCGGTAACCCGATTGACCCGGTCTGGAAAATCTATTTAACTGGGAATTTTGACGTCGTATTTTTCGTGTTCTCGGGGTAACATCTCCGATTCTAGGTCACCCCTGAAACAAACACTGTTCAAACGCAATGAAACAGTTAAAATCTCTCCATCATCTTCCAGGTTATCAAATCACACATCGAATCACCGCGTCAGAATGCGTTCGAATCTTAAACCTGATGACACAGTCCAAAACCGAATCAGCATCTACCGACAGCCGGGGCCCGTTTCAGCTCTGCCGGGTTTATTCCGTGTGTGCGAATTGTTATAAACACTAGTTTATTAATATTGTAATTATTAAAGCATTATATTCACAATAGGTGGAATCTAGAGTGGTATGTTCGGAACAGATACATATCAAGATATGAGTAGAAAATAGTCCCCTTTTTTAGCTATTCCAAGAGAAGAATTATTTTTATATTAGTTTGCAAAAAAATCGTTTCCATCGTATAATTTAATTAATCAACATAATATTATGTGTTCCCTTTTCCACTTTTGAAATGTGCAACATGTAATGTCTGGTATGCCTATAGGAACAAGCGAATATTGCTTTTGAACATTTGGAACTTTTCATTTTGATACAGCTTGGAATTATAATCTTGGCTCTTTCTGATAGAAATTAAGCAGAAAAATTATTATCCATTCATGTTCTTTGTATGATCAATTTGCATTGCTAGTCTGGAATGGAAGATATGGACCACTGTATCTACATGGTTTCTTACAATCAGTGATTCCGCCAGACCCCCGGCAACTGGGAGGGGGGTCAGCGCCAAATCCTTGCGAATATCCCCAACTTTTACTTTATTTTCACTGTCAAAAGTTGACAGAAACATTGTAAAGCTACCTACACCCTCCCAATTTTGACTTTACACACGCCAATCTGAAAATCCTGGCGGAATTCATGATTATAATTTATTCCGAACCAGTACTTTCAAAGAGCCCCACCGAATTTGCAGCCGAACCACACACAAACAAATCATGTGTGTTACGCTTTTGACATTATCCCAAATGTGTCTCCACTGGAAATCATGAGTATTTAATCTGACCATCAACTTTGGTCGCAATATTGCAAGGGTCTAAATGAATTTTCAACGCCCTTTATATATTCGAATAGCCCTGAGAAACATATAAAATCCAAATGTCCCTTCTATCTTGCTGTTAGATTTGTGAGCACTGCACTTTATAATGTTAGGTTCTTTTTTACTACATTTAAATTCCATATTTTTATCTGTACTCCATCTTCTTCTACTTCTTTTCTCCCCTTCCCTCTCTCTCTCTCTCTCTCTAATTTCTCTGCCTTTGCCTGAAGGCACCCATCGGTTTCAATTTTTCATTGTGTGTTTAAATTTCTCCCTCCGTCAACTTACGTATATTGTTTCGTCTCGCTTTTATTCTTTCATTTTATCGATAAAATTCGATACTAATACATGTCTATTTTGAAAAAAATTAACAGAAAAAAAACTACTGAAATAACGTGCTCATGATGTTTGCTGATTTTACTATGAGTGTGATGAAGGAAGAAGAAAGAGGGGTCTGTTTACCAGACACGATTGTGGGATAAGAAGGTGCCATTTGGGTTGCCTAGCTGCACGGCGTTCGCTGTGGCACGTTTTTTGATGCGAAGTGTACATAAACATTTTACTTAGACATGTGGGAAGAACTTTTCTTTCACTTCATTTCAAAGGAGGCAACATTTAAATTGAACACCCTGCATATATGTAGTATAACTATGATGACCTCGAATGCGTTGTTTCTTAAAAACAATTCGATAATCTCGAAGTTTTCAAAATATTCAAACGACTCATAAATGCGATCGAATTGAAATGTTTCAATATTTGCTGCTTTCAGACAATTCGAGACTCTCGAACACTTCGAGTGCCTCGAACACTTCGAGAGTCTCAAACACTTCGATAATCTCAAACACTTCGAGTGACTCGAAAACTTCGAAAGTCTCAAACACTTCGAGAGTTTCAAACTTTTCGAGGGTCTCGAAAGTTCGATAATTCGATAAAATTATTTTTTTTATCGAAGAAACAGTTTTGGAATTTTATCGAATTGTTATCGATTACTCGATTATCGGTACAGCTCTACTTTCAGTCTTACGTGGAAGCGAGTAGGGGGCTGAGAGTATATATATTGCTGATATGTAAGGATACAGAGTGAAGAAGGTGAAATATATGAGTGTCATTATATCTTGCTATGTTTCGAAAAGAATAACTTTATTATGGCAACGTTTGTTTGACAGCTAATACGTAATTCCACTCATATATTTTATTATCTGTAATATGCGCTTCGTGGCACTTATAGAACAAACACATAAATAACTCAATTGGTGTGTCTTCAGCACATGGAAAGACGTGCAGGTAATTTAGAGAGAGGCTTATCTGAATCATCACATAAGGTTATTTAACCACGTATGCTGTTATCCAACAACTTACGTTATTCAGATGAAATCAACTAGGGTATACATCATTAAAAGAAATGTCAAATATTTCTAGAACTTTCAACTAGTATATTTTATCTTGACATTTCAAGACATATGTTATAGAAACAGGAGGAAGAAGGAATATTTACGAAAACATAATTCTATCAGAAAACGTTTTATCATCAGAATCCCGTGTTCCCCCTCTTAATAAAGGCACCTCTGGGTCACTTTCATGTTTTACGATCAATTTTTTGCATGAGAGCTAACACACTCCTAGTAACACATAAATGTGTGAGGGGGAGACACGGGTGACCTTCAAGTATAATATAGGCCAGTCTATGTTGTACTATTTGAGTAGTCAAACACATACGCACGCACCATGTATTTAGAATGATTGTATCAGCAGAAACCCATTAATACTTCCTACAGTTCAGTTGTTTTTCTGGCAATTATTTCTTAGATTAGAAATCCTATTGACAGCTTTTGCCAAGTTCTTGATTCGAAAACAATAGCGTATTTAGTGAAATTATATACACACGTAAGAAAGATTACATCTAGCTTCCAATACTTAGACATTTTTAGTGATAAGTTTCCGTTGTCTTAGACACAAGTTGATGTTGTTAACTCCATTGCATCATGATGAAAAATGTAAAAAATACGAACGATGTAACTCCAGGTACGAACACCCTTTAAATATGTTTCATATGTTATAGTTTGTCTGCTGAAATATTTTCTTTCCTTTTAGAAGTGCCCGTCACCATTATATACCGGATAAACGTTGCATGCATTTTCTTATTCTAGATTGAATTGGTTTAACTTTTTATTTTCCTTACATAATTTAATTTTTGTACATAGACTACACGAGTAAATTTAGGAATTCTTAATTTGTAATTGAAGTCTCGAACCTTTTTTTTCTTTTTTTTTTAAAAAAAAAAGATGTTGTGTTCTAGTGGTTACTGTCACAGATTTGAGATCGCATTTGGGAGCTACGTAGTCTCAGAAACCTGCTTCCTGCCATCCTTACTAAGGGTTTTCCCAGGTGTCCCTCAGTTTCACTAGGTGAATACAAGCATTGTACCTATACAGAGGGCCAGGTTTCTGCTTTCCCCATTTCCTGCCCCAAAAGAGTGCTCACCAGTACACCGTCAGTCCTCAGATATGTGGCAGGCTTATGCTCAAACTGCCGCTTTGACCCACAAATGTAAAAGATAGATTAGTAAGTAATATATTGGAAAACGATCGTTCTGACAAAGGAAATGTCCAGCTTCTAACACTCGAAAACGGAGCAAACAAACATTTCTTTTCTTTTTTTCAAATTTTAGGTGAGATTACTTGTGAGATTGTGGAATCAGGCTCTACAGCCATATATTGGCAATTGAAGAAATAATTGTATGTTATATTTGAATATTGTATCTATCAGTGTACGTATGAAACGTTAGAAATATTGACTTTACCTTTTAAACAAAATTTTATTCAACCTAAATTACAAATATAATAAGGAAAAATAATGTAATTCAATTATAAGAATGATTGTACACTTCTAGAGACCTGCACGGGCCGGGCTAGGCCCGCAGCCCAGCCCAACCCCACCCGCCCACGGGCTGGATTTGGATGGGCCAGCTCCGCTATTTCTTTGGGTCGGGCCAGGCCGGGCTTGGGTCGATTAATTGCACTTCTTTAAAGTAGTTCAATAATTATTGGCTTTCGTTAAACGATAATTGGAATAAAGCCAAACGTTCATGTCTGTGTGCACGCCACGTGCAATGAAAGGTGTTACAAACAATGCAATATTTAAAGCTGGTGTTGCTTAGCAGCTCCACTTTCACTATAGAGGATTAGTTGTTCACCAGAGCGTTGACCCCAGTCGGCAGTCACACGAGTGACTGCATGCCCTTTCCTCAATAAACAACAAAAGACAGTATGCGTATTGAAGCTTCCTCTGATGGTCCGTGTCAATACCAGAATATAGTCAGTCCAACCACTGGATCTCGATATAAAAATGACGTCTTGATATAAAAATGAAAGGAAACCGCACTCTTTGTTCTTTTCTCCACTTCAGAGATCCGCTGGAAGAAGTGGTGGATGAAGTCATGGTTGCAGTCTAATACGGTATAAATACCGTGCAAATGTAGGTCTTGCGGGCGGGGTCAAATTTATGATAATTTGTTTTGTAAATAAAAGTTATACTTTGACCAGCTACTTCTTTGCTAGATTTAAAAAATATGCGACTACAAGTACCCACTGTTCAAAGCGAAAGGATTATTTAGATCCTTTGTGTTAGAAATAAATTGAAACGGCAATTCTGTAGAATGAAATTAAAATGACTTGCAAATCTAAGCGCATCACATTGTCCAAACACTCACATAGGCTTGCATGCATTATATTAGACATTATTATTATTATTATACCAGATTCAAATATAATGGGGCTCGAGCCAAAAGTTTTTAAAATTTATCTGGCTGGGCCAAGAATTTTTAAAATTTATCTAGACGGGACGGGCTCGAGCCAAGAATTTTTAAAACTTATCAGATCGGACCGGGCTCGGGAAAAAAACTTCTTAAGCTTTCCGGGCCCGGGCTGGGCCGGGCCTAGGTACATTCGAGCTGGATTGGGCTTGAGCCTAAAACTTGGTCCCGTGCAAGTCTCTATGGTAAAGCTTGTCAATGAGATAATAGAAACAAAATAGAACTGAACAGGAGAGAGAAATTACGAAAACACTATTTAAAGATAATTCATCATCTTCCTTTCAGCAACAGTGGACAAATAAAAATTCGAAAGAAATTTTTCAATTACACTTTTAAATGCAGTCATCTTCTGACTCTTATTGTAGTTACCTTTCTGCAATAAAGAATGAATCATGGCTGCAAAAAGTCTGCAGAAAGCTGATTATACAGTACAGAACGCACCTTTATATGAAACTCCCATCCTTGAAGTTTTGTTTTGTTTCAAGCTAATCTAAACTATACCAAATCAGCGCTTCTTTGAAGTGTATTTCTATAGATTTTTAAGTCCTTTAGGGAAGTTTTACTCAGGCTGGATGCATGATGATGAAAGAATTGGTGGAAGGAAGAAGTAGGGGGAAACGAGAGAACCGCGAGCAGATCCACACACCTGTGTTTAATCACCACAAAGTCCGCATGGCATGAGCAGGGCTTCCACTGAAGTAGATTTTGTATTGTGTAAAGATACACTAGTCAAGAGGCTGAACGTAGGAGGTTCAAGATAACAAAAAAAGTGTGTGTCCTTTTAGAGCAGTGATAAACAAAGAGCAATACAGTAGACGGTACATACCTTTAGGTTTCGAAGTAAGCTTCATCAGCATCCAACACCTATTGCCAATGTTCCTGCAGCTTCACGTGATAAAAGTCGGCGGTCTTCGAGGCAAAGAAGTCCGTGAGTGCGTTCCGCAGCTGTACCTCATTGGCGAAGGATCTCCCACGCAGGTAGTTGTCGAGGAAATGAAACAGGTGGTAATCTATTGGCGCAAGGTCTGGTAAATATGGTGCATGGCACATTGTCTCCCAGCCAAGATGCTGAAGGGTCTCCCGGGTTCTCTTTGCCACATGTTACTTGAAATTGTCGTGGAGGAACAGCACACCCTTGCGATTCACCAATACCGGCTCCTTCTGCCGTAATGCATGGTGCACCCTTTGCACCTGCTGTGAGTAGAGGTCAGCAGTGATGGTCTGACCAGGTGGAAGGAGCTCGTAATACACCACTTGGCGACAAGTCCACCATACAGAGAGTATAACCTTTGGTGGGTGCAGACTGCAGATGTGGTCTTGAGGTGTGAGGAACAGGGTCACGTGGCTACAACCAACGCCTGGTACGCTTGGAAGTGTCATAGAGGACCCACTTTTTGTCACCAGTGAGCGAGCGATCAAATATGGGTGTGTTCAGGTGCCGAGTGAGCAAGAACAAACAGGCTGTCACTCGTTGTTCCTTGTTGGCTGCCGACATTGTGTGCGGTATCCACTTGCTTAAACTCTATGACTTCCCTATCCCATGCAGGTGCAGTATGACTGTTTCAGCGGAAACATGGAAACTTTCTGCAAGTTCGTCACACGTTAGACCACTGTTCTTTTCCATGTCTGCTTTCAAGCCCTCGTCATCCTACACATGTGCGCGTCCACTGCGAGGTTCATCAGCAAGGCTCACATCTCCGAAACGGTATTTCTGGAACCAATACCTAGCGGTGGGTTCGTTCACGGCATTCTCACCAACTGCCTAGCATATGCGGTGACTTGATGTGGCAGCTGACAAGCCCACTTTAAAGTCATACAGCAAACACACGCGTACAAGCTGCTTCGATACTCCATTTTTCTTTTACACTGGACGAGTTATGACTGCTGTGTGTGAGTACCGTGCCTGTATTACTGAAGGTTGATGGTCAGACTAATTATCTATCACTTGGCAGACACGTACGTCATTTCGTTTCTTCTCTGTGAGCGCATGATTAATGGGACGTCCAAAACGGCAAAAACTATTTTGGTTACCTTGTAGCTTCGATGGTACAATTTCCAGTGTTATTATCTTATATGCAACTCATAGAGTGTTTATATACAAGGTGTTTCAGGACCTCTGGTACAAACTTCGGAAGGTGAATCCTCATACCAAAACAAGATAAAAGGTTGATATGAACACGTGCGCTATCATGCGTAGTTTCGGCGCTAGAGGGACCCAAAGACGTCCAAAACTGTATTTCAATGCGATTTTTTTCGAAAAGTAATAGCTGTAGAGCTTGCGGCTCATCGTTTCGTCAAAGAAATCAGACTTGCTTGTTCAGAAAAAGCACAAGTAAGAAGAAAGGGAAAAGTGTGCGAGTGATTTCCCGAGTGAAATGAGGGATTCCCCAAGAATTGCACAGAGGATGTGGGTCGTGCAGAGGAAGTAGAGGATGCCTTTCTATCAGAGAACAACACCACGTTGATTACAAATCGATACTTCAGGCAGATGCAAGATGGGGAAGAAATAAAGAATGTTTCGCGTGGTTGCATAATGGATCCTGAAAGAATAGCAGACATTGAAAGGAACATGGATTAAGTGCTCCATAGGAACCATTGTGCTGAATGAATGTGTTTTCATCCAAATGCTTTCAGGTAGTGACTTTGTGTCTATGGTAAAAGGACGGGGAAGGAATATGGTATAATCGATTATGGATACTATTCTAGCATTCGTATGATGCAACTACCAGCATTATTTAAACTCACTTGTCTCCACATTTGCAACTCCAGGTTAGTAATGTACGTTAGCTTACGAAAGGAAATAAGTAACTTCCGTCTGTTCCCGGAACAATATATCTGTTCATTGTCAACAGAGAAGATAAGACATGGGCTTGTAGGAACGCGCCATGACGTCAGGTACTTTGTGTAGCACGTGCCTTGCATAATGCATACACACTGGTCATTAGGGGTGTTCGGAAGTGCAAAGTTAATTCCGGAATTCGGAATTCTCTCGATTCCGGAATACAGACTTTCCGAAATTCTGAACACCTCTACTGATCAGATTCTTTCAATTGTGAGTGAGAAAAAGTGTTGCCACTCCAAGCTTAATTGCCCTGGGTTTAGAAGAAGCAATCATGCTTTAACCGCAAGCATTGGTGACATGAGGAATGCCATAATGAGACACAATTGTTCACGTTAGCTTTATCGCGGATAGAGGTGTTAATATTACAAATATAATAATACAAACACAAATCGTCGTGTTTGAGAATCTTATTTTTCAAGTTCCAGTGTATAATAATAATAATAACATTTTAGTGTGTTTAATGATCGATCGTGTATCGTGATTCACGAGAATACGAGCTACGAAACAATAAACTAGTGTTAACCTTCGTTCCTGATAACTACGTCGTACACAGAGAAAAATCTTTCTTTGTGGCTCACAAAAAAATGTTCAAAAAGAGTCGACACGAAATTTTTATTTGATTTAAACAAAAGTTTGATAAGCGAAATTGTTTGTCACTAGTGAAAAAAAAAACGACAGTACCGAAGAGACTCAAACACGGGTCAACTAGTCGACTAGTTACCTACTAGACCACAACGCTTGTTAGATGCAATTAAGTGGAGTTCAGCTCATAAAGGAAAACTCTTAGAGCTTAACAATCCCAACGTCATAACGGCAAGGAAATACAATATTACTGTACGGCCTACTGTACGTTTATTAACAATAAACCAATGTAGCATTAAAGCGTTTCCTCGTATGCCACATAAATTATCAGAGAGAAAGTACGTTCTAAAACTCAGAATCGGTTTTCTTTACTAAGAGTCTTGTTTGTTCCATCAAACAAACAAATTTGTTTCTTTAAACAAACAAAATTTGTTTCAAACTCATTTACTTCTAGTTACTCATTCGTTTTTGCCAAGGGCATGAAATACAGTATTATTTTTTCAATACTCGCAATTTAACTCGTTTAAACGAACTTTTGTTAAGAGAAACATAGTTTTGTTTGGGCTCTATTCTAACAAATTTTTGGCAACCACAAACAGTTTTCTCTTTATAATGACTATTATTTGCCACTTCTGAGGAGGCAAAACTGCCCGCGACCCTTCCCAGACCTTTATTTCTGTTTTTGCATATCACGCAGTGCACGTCATCCATGAAAACTGAAGGTAATTTAAGTCAACATGGGTAATTGCGAGAACTACGAATTGGCAGACATGCATCTGTGTTACGGAGAAGCCCGTGGTAATGGACGTGCAGCATGTGTTACGGACGACAGGCAATGCCCGGATCACTGAATATTTGCTGGACTTCATCAATGTTTACGTCAATTGGGATCATTTCGTCCAACACTCGTTGGTGGTGGGAGGCGCCATACACGAACGCCAAGCTTTGAAGAGGAAGTCTTGGACATAATAGAACACACGCCATCAACAAGCACACGTGTGATAGCTCATCACATGGGTACTACTCATGAATATGTTTGGCGTGTGCTATGAGAGCAACAGTTTCACCCACACCATATGCAGAAGGTGCTGGCACTGAGACTTAACGACTACGGTCCTCGCCGTGCGTCTGTGCAATGGTGTCTGCAACAACATGACAGTGACCCTACATTCCTACTACATATGATGTTTTCGGACGAGGGGTGTTTCACAAGGGACAACTTTTACAACACTAGAAACATCCACACTTGGGATGAAGAGAATCCACACGCTCCGTTCGTAGGCTCTCACCAGGAAAGGTTTTCTGTAAATATCTGGGCTGCTATCCTCCATGACCACTTGCTCGGTCCATTCATCATGCCGCAACATCTGAAGGGCGCGGCGTATCTTGCATTCCTGCAGAGACATTGCCACAACTGATGGAGGATGTACCCCTCGCAGTACGCATGACCGTGTGGTTACAGCATGATGGAGCCCCATGTCATTTCACCATGGATGTCCGCGAACACTTGACAAACACCTATGGAGCCCGGTGGATTGGACGAGGAGGGCCGGTCGCATGGCAAGCACGCTTCCTGGACCTTACCCCACTCGATTTCCTCTTGTGTTGATATGTCAAAAGTCTTGTGTAATCCGCTACAGTTGCTAGTAGGAACGAGCTTATTGCAATGATTTGCGATGCGTTAAATCACATACGAAATAATCCTCCAGTGTTTCCAAGTGTTCGAGAGACCTTTCTTGGCGATATCGCAAATGCAATCTGGTGCAAGGTGGACACTTTGAACGCCTCCTCTAAAACAACTTAATTGTGCAAGAAGCATACCGTCACACCTTATGTTACGCTCAATAACTCCACAGGTTTTCTTCGCTCATTGTACAATACTTATGTTACACCTCTTTGTAAATGTATTCATGTTAACCAATGTTGTATTTACCAATATTCTAAGTTAATATGACGCAAATAAATATATGTATGCACATCAATTAAGGCACAATCACTACACGTTATCCGTCCCTACACAAATCATTGAATCCACTTGTCCGCAAGGCAGTCCTATTCTCCTCATTGGTGACTTCAATTTACCAGAGATAAACGGTACGGAATTTGATTTTGAACAAAGCACATCTTTAAAGTGTAGAAACTTATATAATTTTATATTTTTTTATGATTTGAGATCGTTCAACAATGTTGCCAATAATAGTAATCGCACACTAGATCTAGTTCTGTCAAATCTTGAAAATGTTGACATTATTAGAGAATTGTTACCGTTGGTACCGGAAGATATCCATCACCCAGCTATAATAATAGGCATAAATAACAGAAAGGTCAAGAAAGAAAAGCAGAAAAGTAACACTTATTATTACAATTTTAGGAAGGCAAATTTTCTGATGTTCTATCAGGAACTACAAGCTATCGATTGGGAATTCTTACAAGTGTATCGGAATGTTAATGACCTAGTGAGTAAATTCTATGATATTGTTTATGAAATATTTGATAGGTGTGTTTTCCGTAAAATAAGTACTGTTTCAAAGTATCCGTGTTGGTTCACCAAAGATATTATTAGAAAACTTAAGGTCAAGGCATATTATCATAAACAATCCAGGGTCAAAACCATGAACTCAGCACCTTTCTATCAAGAATTTGCTCGATTATGTAGGGAAATTAAGAAAGACATTAGAATTGCCTATAAGAGTTTTATAATTAATTCTGAAAATAATATCAATTCCAACTCGAGCGAACTATGGAATTTTATCAAAAATAAAAAAGGCACCTACCGCCAAATGTATTAAAGTTTGAAGGTCAGGAGTTGTCTAGCAATGACTAGATAGGAATGCATTTGCTCAGAATTTTCAATCGGTATTTGTATTCTCCTCTCACACATATAATAATCTTAATGGTGATGCTGTTAGTAATAGAAATGATGAAATAGGGACACTGTGCATTGACCAAATTCAACTAAAGGAAGTTGAAAATGCTATCAGAAATTTAAAATCGAAGACGACAGTTGGTTCTTATGGCATACCCTCATATGTTTTAAGGGATGTGTTGATATATTTAAATATCCCCTATTGATAGCATTTAACATCCCTAAAAACATGTACTTTCCCCGACAAATGGAAATCTGCTCTGGTCTGTCCTATCCCAAAATCTAATAATAGTAGAGACATTAATGACTTCAGGCCAATTGCAATATTACCAACTTTTGCAAAAGTATTTGAACAGATCTTATACAAGAGAATTAGTAATCATATTCAACCAGTTATCTCAACTAAGCAGCATGGCTTTGTTTCTCAGAAATCCACGGTAACAACCTTTATCAGTTGTTACGGACTACATAGCAAATGCGTTGGATGAAGGCAAGCAAGTTGATATGATTTATTTTGACAGAGTTAATCACAATATATTACTGGGAAAATTAAATTACTATCACTTCTCACCCATTGTGATTAGGCTCCTCTATTCGTACTTAACAAATCGCAAGCAATCAGTTGTCTATAAGAAATATAAATCATATGAATATTCTATTATATTCTATCGGAGACTGCATAAGGCTTCAGCAAAGCTTAGATAATATTGCAAACTGGTGTGCTATTAATCAACTTGGAGCCAGCATAAGAAAATGTAAAGTATTATCATTTAATAGAAATAAAACCACTCATCAATTTGATTATTCCATTAATAAAATTGTACTAAACAGACCTACTGTAGTTAAGTATCTTGGTGTCAGTTTTGACTCTAAATTGACTTTTAACATATGCGTTACAAATATAACAAATGAAGCCTTGAAGTTACTAGGATTCGTAATTAGGACGGGAAGAGAATTCAACAACATATCAACATTGGAAAACATTTACTATGCTTATGTTCGCTCCAATTTAGAATATGCTTCTTCTATTTGGAATCCATATCAATTGAAACATTGCCAACAATTAGAGAAAATCCAATCAAAATTTCTTAAATTCCTGACTTTTAAAGAAACTCGAATCTATCCTGCTTATGATAGTTATAATGTAGTCATTAAGAACTTTAATATTCAGAGCTTAGAACAAAGGCGCAACATTGCTGATCTGTTATTTCTTCAAAAATTGTTCAAAATAAGTTAGATTGTATGGATTTATTTTCAACATTACAGTATCGTGTCCCATCATCTAAAACTCGCGTTAATAATACTGGTCTCTTCTACTGTAAAAAGGCAAAAACCAATATCTTGATGAGGTCACCAATCTGGAGAATTTGTACAATATATAACAAATTCTGTACAGTTCACAATGATCTGGACGTATGCTTTATGTCGCCTAAAGAATTGTACCATTATGTAACCACGCATAACGTTCTTTATTCCTTCCCCATCTTGCACTTGCACGAGGTATCGACTTGCAATCAACGTAGTACTGTTCTCTGGCATAAATAAATTCTCTACATGCTCTGAGCGACACAATTGCGCTGTCTAATTCTTGAGAAATCCTTCCTTTCACTCCGGAATCCCTAATTTACGTTCTCATCACTTCTGGTGTGTGCATTTTCTGAACGAGCAAGACCTATTTCTTTGACGAAACAATGGACCGCAAGCTCTACAGCTATTCATATTCGAAGTTAATCGAATTGAAATTTCAGTTCTTGGCGTATTGGGGGCTCTAATATACAGAGTGGGAGCTATAATAAACCGACTGGGAATATAAGAAAACGCAGAAACACATCCTTCATTATTTTAAGGGACTATTAGCTATAAAGGTCCACTCCGTGTACCCTAGGAGGAGTAAACGGAGGTCAGAGTCTACGTGAAAATGTCAAATAGCAAAAGTGGTCAAGTGATACCAAGTGTCAACGGGTTTGACACAAATCATAATTTGGGGAAACCTTAAAATTTCAAATTGTGCAATATTCCAAATGGCAGTAAGATAAAAGTTCTAAAACGAAACTTCTATTCCTCACTCAGACAGCAAGAGGTCTAGAAGTTACTCTTCACAGCGAAATCTGTATCTAACTGTTGTTGTCATGATTCTTTTCGAAGTTCTAACATACCCACAAGTAAGCTGCAATGTTAGTCCCATAGTTTTGGAATGCTAGGAACATTTCGAAACGTTATTTTTTCTTTAATTTTTTTATGAGGGTTTGCTGATGGATGTAAATTGTCAGTGTTGTGAAGAGGTTCCAAATTGCTGACAATGAGTCTTCCAGCGTGTGCCTCCGTACATATGCCTTAACCACTAAATAGTTTCTACATGTTCAGCCTATAAATAAATAACTTCGACGCTTGTAACTTTAATCAGCAAAGTGTAACTGGAAAGACACAACTTAGTGACCGGCCCATTTTCATTTCATCTTCTTTGCAGTCTTGATTACATCCTCTACCTTTGTTTGTGCGCGAATTCATTCACTTGTCTTCCTGTCCCTCCTGGTTATTCCTAGCATGCATCTCTCCAATGCTCTTTCTGTGACTCTCAATCTTTAAGACGTTTGCGCATTCAATGTCCAAGCTTCACATCCGTACATCAACACAGGTATGACACATTGATTATAAACTTTACGCTTCAGACACTTTGGTAGTTTACTTTTGAAAATAAAGTGTAGTCTTCTAAATTAACTCCACGCCATCCAATATTTGAGCAGTCTAAATTCGTGACAGTAACAGGGAGTAGCTATACTTTAAACTTGTAGACTTCAATGACAGTTCGAGGGAGTATCTGAACTGCATCCTTCAATTCACTTCAAAAAGACATCTAGGCCTACTAAATAAATAATACATCATATATCGTAAACTATGTGATTAGTTTACCACAGTAAACTTTCAAGTAGTAATAATCTTAAACATGAACATCACACCACAGATACATATACATATACATATATGTGTATTATAAAAATACGATCCTAGCAGCTGACCCAAAAATATATATTGATTACAAATAAATCAGCATTCAGCATTGGTTTCAAATAAATCTCAAATGTAGAATTTCCTATAGTTAACGCACTGGTTGTACGTACAATAAATAATTACTGTACTGAGAAATGTCAATTCTAGTAACGTTAGTAATGTCATAGTACTGAAACAATATCATAAATTGAAATAAAGCAATGATATCGTAGCTAGTAAAAACAACATGTAATAGCCATATGTGAATGATACACTAATGAAATATAAACATCCATATATTTGGAAGGTGATATTGGCTTTGAACAAAATACTTATATATAAATAAGCAGTGCTGTGATAAACATGAAACGAAAAGTCCTTCGAAGAAAATGAGATCCAAGTGTTTTTCTTCATTTAGTTTACTTGGATCTTATATAAGAAATGGAATTACGCAGGATAGGAATACATTATGGATAAATGGACTTGGAGCAGAAGGTAAGCAACCTGCTTCAAAACATAGGAGATGAATAATCAAAATGTAATGAACTGAGTTCATATTAAATACCGAAAGAATGTGATTATTAATATATGAAATTGATAGAAATTGTTATCGATGATCACAGGGTAATGTTATTTTAATTCTATTGTGGGTTTCTTTAATCAAGTGATTCAGAAGGCGTGAAGGGAAGACATATATCTATTTTTTATAAAGAAAACTCTACATATAATTATATACGTAGCGAATGAATAAGAACCAGTTACTGGGAGTAAATATAATGCGTACGGTTTCGTATGCATATCTTAGAATAGCACTTGTCTGCACATAATATTAAAATAACACAAAAGAAAGAAAGCAATTATTTTAGACACGAAGACATTACCGACAGTCATATAAAAATATGGCACGAAGGTGTAAATGAAAATCGAATTAAATCCAGCATCAATAATTACAAGTCTTTTCCATTAAAAGGGAAGATTTGAATAGAAACTGAACCAATAAACCTAGTAGCACAAACCCTAAAAAACGTTGTTGATTAAACCTTAAAAATCTTTTAAATGTCCGTCTTTTCGGCGATTTATTCAACCAAATTTGGTAAATCAATATTTTTAACCTGAATGCAATATCGAAGAGGCGTACAGTTGGCGTCGTAGCTTGTACTCCGTTGTATTATTTCTTATTCAAGTAACTTTGGAATGTGTAGTTCGATTTGAGTACGGTTTCCTGTAACGTAGAGAGAATATGAATCCAACTATTCCAAAGTTATTTCGAGAACAAAGTTTTCGACTGGGTTCAACATTTGGCGCTGACTGTATATTCAAGGTTATGTCAACTCTAAATCAACGGGTGTGTTTCTGGAGAAATGTTTTCCACTGAACATGATAAATAAATACAATTTTAGACACAGAATGCTCTTTATAAAATAATAAATATAAACAGGGTTTTCGTGAGCTAGTTGCTTTTGCAAAATGTGGAAATACATTTGAGGAGGTAACAAGCAAAACCTCACATGTCAATTTTTTTATATAAAAAGTTTTGTTTCTTATAAGACCTGAGTAAAGAGCTGCATCGAATAATTCAAAGTGATTTTCTGAAAAACACACTGATCCGATCGTAATATGTACTTAACTGATAAAATTAATTTGTATGATTCACTGCATGTTTTAGTTAAGTTATTAAAAAGAACAACATTATTGCAGGTTTTGTATCTTACCTCCTCATTTCAAGTTTGCGAAAGAACTTCATGATTGCAATAATGCTAACGGGGGGAGTATCTGTTATGATGCTCTGAAGCAAGACGGTAAGTAATTAAAGACCACGTGTCCTCTTATTTTGTGAGTGAGATATCATCACTTCACATGAGGCTTGCCATTTCCTCTTGGTATTGCAAGGACTCATTAAAGGAATCGTCCCGCGCTGAATCCTTTAGCGAAAATATAACACACTGAACCAGTCATACATGAACAGGAAGGTATGTATTTCTGTTCTGTCCGTGTACTTTCAGGGTATGCAACAGCCGGTGTTAATTCTTTGTTCTCACTACACTCAAACACTTGTTCCGTCAACATAATCTTTTGCAAACATTTCAAAAATAATTAACAAAAATAATATTTTATAGTCCTTTAGCGGCTAAAAATATAAAATATTTCTTCTAGGATTTTGGAGATAGTTAAATTGACGCTCTGAAAGTACTTTTGATTTGAAAGTACTTTCCCGCACATCTGAAAATTTATGGCAATATTCAAGATCCAGACTAGAAGAATCTCCATTCGCTCTTTCATAGTTTGACCTGTAAAACTCTGTTTCACTGCATCTCAGGAAACCCACAACAATGTCTCACCGAAAGCATGCTTACCTCATGAGAGGACAATCCGGATTGAAGTTCAGAACGAGGCATTTTGACCTGATTTTCCTTGGTCACAAAAATTGAGCAGGTAGACTGAAATAAGAATAAGGCACATTCCCTTCCCTTTGGACATGAATTTTAAAGAGAGGTAGATACAATTGTATGAGATGTGAGCTCAGATGACAAAGCATCACGTTACACAGAAAAAACTTAAGTTTACATTCAAGGATTTTTTCTTCAATAAAATGTTTCCGGTCAATTTATTTATGCGTCTAATAAAGGTATCGGATTAACATCTGAAATGAGCACAAGTTATGCCAATTGTAAACATATATAGAAAAGATTGCTAAGTTTTAGAGAATAGACGGATCCACTAGACATTCTATTTTATTTTCTAGTCTATTCTTATCCACAATTAGTAAAAATATACCGATATTGTAATGTGAGGTGATAGATTTTTTCGTAATATTAAAATGTGTTGAAAGAAAATGACAGTCAATGTATAAACATATGTAAGGACAAATAAAATCATGGCACTGAATCTTAACTGCTCAATGCGTTTCCATACATTTAACTCACCTATATTCTAATCTAATACACCTTATACGGCACATTAATTTATAAAATTTTAGTTATCTATTATAAGTCATGTGACATACAAAACAATGAAAATTACCTATAAAGAGCTCCAATACTCTTGCAAAGACTCGGATAGCTGCATCTTAAGTTCTGCCTATCATTGTATTGCATTGTCAATAAACGTAAGTAAACTCTACTCTCCAGCACAAACTGCTTAAATAAAATATAACTGATGTATTTGGTAGTACGAGAACTTAGTTTTATATAATTTTCACTCATAATCTATCTCTGGAATACTTGAAGAAAGTCGTCCAGTAATCACAACTTTCAGTCAATTGATTAGTTGTCAAAGAATCTTGACTTACTACATTACATTGTATGACTATTGCAAATCGTGTAAACATAATTCTTGTTAGACTAACTCATAATTCAAGAGTATAGGGAATGAGGAGGGGATGTTCATGAAAGGAGATTTCTCACAAAACGCATTTTAAGGTATAACTCTCCCATTCGCTCCCATGTATTTAATATTCTAAAATCAGCTATAATTTGTGGATTCTTTCTGCTATTCGATTGAAATTTTTCCTTGCGGTTAGCTGTAATTTTTAGTACTACTTAAGAGGACAAACTAATTTTTGTTAAAAGCCAGACATCCCTATTCTTTCTCTGTACTCTTAAATTAACATAAAAGTATACTATCTCACGTATTTGAAGAGTACAGGGGGAAAACATTTGATTACCAGGTGCGTAAATATGAAACTGGAATTTGTAACAGAAAAGACACAGTAATTGAATGACAATGCTTATTCAAAGTATTGGCCATCGCTAGCGATACATTTCTGCCGTCGTTCCGGCAATGTGTGGATGCCAGACCAGAAAAAACTGTGCCTCTTGCGCTGCAAACCAGTCATCAAGCCATTTTCGTACATTTTCGTAAGATGTGAAGCGCTGGTCAGCAAGTGCGTGTCCCATGGATGGAAATAAGTGAAAATCGGATGGCGCCAAGTCTGGTGAGTAAGTCGCATGCGGAAGGATTTCCCAGCCAAACGTCGCAATCGTTTCTTTGACTGTTTTTGCTGTGTGGGAGGGTGCATTATCGTGAAGCATAATCACTTATGTTGCCTTTGGTCATATTATGGTCGTTTTTCACGCAAAGCTTGACGCAAATCGATCATTTGCTGTTGGTAACGTTGGGTATTAACGGTTTCGCCAGGTTTCAGTAGTTCATAATTGATCGCTCCCTTCTGATCCCACCAAACACAAAGCATTGTCTTAAGTCCATAGCGATTTGGTCTTGCAGTCGATGTCACCCGTTCTCCTGGAGTTACCCATGATCTTTTACGCTTACGATTCTCGAAATAGATCCACTTTTCGTCACCAGTCACAATTCCATGCAGAAATGATTTCCTTTTGTACCTGGCGAGCAGAATTTCGCAAGTGTTTTTTCGGTTTTCCTGCTGTTGTTCAGTCAATGCATGTGGAACCCATTTTCCCACCTTCTAAAATCTTGCTCATGGTTTTTAAACGTATGGAAACTGCTTCTCGTGTCACATTTAATTGATCCGTGAATTGTTGTTGCGTTTGAACGTCAACCTCATCCAACAAAGCTTGCAATTTGCTGTCTGCAAACTTTTTCGGTGGTCTTCCACGTTCTTTGTTTCTCAGGTCAAAATCGCCACTTTTAAATTTTGTAAACCACGCATAGCACTGTGACTTACCAAGAACATGATCACCGTAATCTTCGACGAGTATGTGATGCGATTCTGCAGCAGTGTTCTTCAAATGGTAACAAAAAATCAATGCTGTCCGCACATCGTAGTTTGTAGGTACAAACTGCGCCATGTTCAACGCTATTAAACACTACACTATGACATGAAACTAGTCTGGTTGTGAGTTGCAAATCGTTATCAGCAGTTTTTTTTCCTGCATGCGTTTTTAGTATATTGAAATATCTCTGGAATTCCTAGGTTGTTGTACATCTAAAACTACACTAGGTAAACTATTAATTGACAAAAATCCAAAAATCTATAATTTTGGACTTATCAGGTGTTTTCCATTTCTTTCCATTTGTGTTCAAATGAATTTTACTGGTTATCACAGTAACACTCTTTCAGTTATGTATGATCCATCCAAAGAAGTTGTTACTGCTAACCCCAAAATTGCATCATCTGGGTTGGTAACGCCAAGCCATGTATCAACTGAAGAGAACAGATGGAATATTTTCAGGGACTACATGAATAACACAACTCTACACGGCTTTCGTTACATAACAGCAAGAGGACTACCTCTTAGTCACAGGTAGGAAATCAGAAACCTATTTTATATATTTACTGTTGAACATTGTGTGTTTCCGGTAAATTTCCCTTTGGTGCATAGAGGATATTCTGCAAAATGCATATTTAATTAAGGCACACAACATTGAAGCTGTCAAAGTAAACTTTCTACCATGGAATCGATATCAACGCTAGCTACAGATAGCGTAATACAGGATTATTTATATACAACAAATATCGTATAATACTTCCCAAACTAAAGGGATTATAAAATATTTATCATATCATGATTTTACTTGGAAAAGGGAGAAATCTATTGAGCTGTAACAACATTTATATCATCCTGAAATACACCATATTGAATTACAATAAAAAATAGAAAGGAAAGCGAGCCATTTCGACACACGGAATTGGATCAGAAAAGAGTTTGAAATACAATGACAAAATAAAGATAACTCATGTGTAAAGTTTCCATCGGTTTGCAAGTTACTAACAGTTGGAAGAATCGAACCTGCTTTCTTGTTTCAGGTAACGGAAAATGGCCTTGAGTTTCAAGATAGCGAACATGTTTAGTAACACTAAAGAGTGATCTATTTTCACGTAATACCCATGTTTGGTTACCGCTTTCGCTTGTAATAAGGAAATTACCTTTGGACATTTAATAACGTTGTATTACATCACCTGTGACCACTTAGTCGGTTCATTGGTAGGGAGTCACCCTTTAGCAGCCAAAATTTACTTCGATAGTTTCAGCACAATACATGTTTCAACTAGGTTTCAGGTATTGTTGTACTGTAGATTTATGATGAAGGTATGTCGAGTATTATTTCAAACAAAAATAAGTTGTTCTTGGGTACTTGCATAAACATTTTCCCCTAAGAATATGTATTGTATTGGTGAAGAAACACTTCGCGTTTATCCTATTGAAATGTATTCGGCACCATACTACGAAAGAGCCAATCGAAATTGATCAATCGGATTGTGCATTAGCTACAAATGCTGCGCGGTGTTGCTTTTGTGTATAGTACAGGATTGATAATCCATGAAAAATGTAATAAATCAATTTCGATCAACCTTTTAGGTTCCTTGTACCCACATTTTTTCCTGCGAATTGATCTTGTGCCTTTGAAAGTCGACCACTGCTCCTAGAAACTCGTCACAGCTTTGTCCACGCAGAGTACAAAAATTCTGGCGCCCTCCCTGTATAAAAATAAATATAATAGCCATACTAAAAGTGCAGGGTTAACATACACATATACTTAACAAAAAAAGTTTCATACTATACCGTAATGATCTGATGGTGTCTTTTATAAATTAATAGATCTAGTAGAGCCTTTTGACGTAGGATCGATGTTATTGTGGTTAATGCATAGAGCATAGTCACTGTTGACTTTTGTCCGACACATTTTATTACAAAGTTACACTAAATATGTTATATACAAATATTTATACAGATGATAAAATAAGGAACCGGGGCTTGTAATGAATTTACGTGGATCACCTCTTTCATGTAGCTACTTATATAGACTTTGGTGTTTGCGGAGTCGAGAGAGTTGCAGTGAGGATTCTAACATCAAACAAAGCTAGAGAGAAAAGGTACTCCGACTCCAAACCAAGTCGGCGGTAGAGGTAGGACTATGACTCCAAACCAAGTCAGAGGGGAGAAGAGGTGACCCACTAGTCGAAATGAGTAAGTGATACTCTAAAGGTATCAGGTTGGGCTTTTATAGGCCTTTTTTGTAGGCGTGATTACCGCACTTCCAAGCTTCACCGCTTGGAGTCGGTGTCGTCTGCTTTCGTAAACTGATTATGCGAGCATTTCATAATTTTTTGTGTTTGTTGTGATTGTTTGTTTTGTTTCTGTTGCCACACTAACACACTAATTCAGTTCTCATTACAATACAGACAATCCTGAAGATTCGGATAATAATACAATAATGCTAGTATAAAATTATTTACATGTTTCGAACTTTATTTATAAAGAAGCGAGGTGCTAAGTATGTTAAAGATCAGTTTAAATATATATTTTATTTATATACTTTAGTATACTACCTATTTAATATGTTTATATAAATAATCAAGTTGTTCTTGAACGATAGTTTTAATGCTGATGCTATGCTTATTTTGATAAATTAATTTGCCTCTTTAACAAAATGGTATATAACAAATAATTATTGAACAACTGTAAGGAAAACAATTTTAACAATTATTATTTATTTTTTCTATAGATTGCTATGGATACTTACATGTGTTTGCGCTGTGACAGGAGCAGCTTACATGATGCATTCAATATGGATGATATATATTAACAGTCCCACAATAACATCTGTTCAAGACGCAGATTTCCCCATTTACAAGATACCGTTTCCAGCAGTAACTATTTGCAACCGTAACAAAGTGAACCAGCAACGAGCATATGATTTCTTCAGGAGGTAAGCAATAATGAACATGTGTTCATAACACTTTCAGTCTAAAGTTCTTTGCACCTGCCAAAGATTACGAACTACTGATCAAGCCTTGAAGATCTCAAATTTTTAGTTGCCGTCCAAAATCTTAGAACTTAGTTAAACTTTAATAGATTAAGGGTTCTTGCTTAATCAATATGTTAATGCTATTGCTTTCGGTGCGAGCGGTCCTAGATTCGAACCCTGATAGGGGCTTTAAACTTAGGTCTCTACCCAGCACCCTAAGTAGATATTTAAATAAAGCGTTAGAAGGCCCAAAACCCAGGTATAACGGTGTTGTGGAGTTATTGTGTTGACAAGTGACGCTCCCTTTAAACATAAGTTATGTAGTAGCACAAGGTCACTTAAGGACAGCCAATTTTAATAGTTTCAGTTCAGGAACTTTCAATTAAGCTTACATTAGTAATTCATAAGCCAGAAGCTTAGTAGCTTGTAAAGAACTAGTAATCTGTAAAGAACTGGAAATCTATCCGAAGGTCAAGCAAACAATCTTTATTGCAAGAAGGAACGAAAATAAGACTGAACGCTAGGGATAGCGTCTATTAGCTGTATATAAAGTTTGGATAAGGAATATATAAGCTAATTAACAATCGTTTATATAAAAAAATTGATGATGCTTCTTCTCCTTAGATAGGAAATAGCAACATTATTTTCCAGAGTTTCAATAACAAAACTATATTGGAAACAACTATTGAAAGTTATTTTAACAACGTATTAAAAATATATTAGAAATCTCTACTTCAAAAAATACTAAGCAAATAATTAGATAACTCCTTTCATTTGAAAGAAAAGCATAAAATCTAAACAGTGTTTAAAATAATTTAACTATTTTAAAAATCTTAGAAACAATTACAGCTTAAATTTTAAAATAATTTTATAAACTTGTAAAATAGGTTTGACACGGTGAATTTCAAGATATTTAGTGGGTTTTACCAAATTTGGTTAAGAATTTAATGAATCGTTAATAAACATACATAATGAATTTTAAAGCGCTTAAAGTTACTTAACGATTCGCTAAAGCCTAACGAAGTTTGGAGAAAGTCACCAATTTGATATATATATATATATATTTTTTTTTAAATTTTATTTGGAAGATGTTTTGATACTTTCACCTTAAAATATATTGAGTTCGTTTTTTTAGTTGAGAGGCAAAAATGTTCTGCATGTAACTATTATTATTAATAATAATAAAACATTCATTGCTTTATATGAATGTCATTTAGATTTTAACAGTGCAAAAGTATAGATACATTTGTAAGATAAGCAAGTGTAAGTGAAGAAAGTGTAATATTACACTGTAAATGTAACTCATCATAAGAACTTTGTTCCTATTCAAGCTCCGCTCACACTGTTCTTGAGGACACAACTATAAAATATTACGTTTATAGTGTAGATAAATTAGGAAAACTAACGGATAAAATTCCTGAAATCTCCGAGTGGAACTTCGCCCACCACATTCCAAAAGTTACTGCCACCATTAAGTATTTCCATTTTTCAATTTGAGTTTATTTATGCTATTTATGGATCTCAGACGCAGGCCAAAGTATTTTAATGGACAATTTAGTTGCTACAACTAACTTTGGTGGGAAGTTTGAAATTTCGATGTTGGCTCAATGTCGTGATGTCAATTGAAACACAAGCTAGATAAAGTGGGCGATGGGAAGCAGGTGCTCTCCGTACGTGACACCATCTTTGAGCTAAATCTTCCTGCTAGGTGTAGGCTATTTTTGCTGTGGACCTAAACAGTCTAGATTTATAATTCTTTGTTTTCTTCAGTGCGTATAGCACATGAACATACTGAAACTATGGTTTCCTGTGTGGGGAGAGAGTATCGCTCCTGGTGTGTCTAGAGGACTGAGAAACGAAGGATCATTACAATTTTGTGGATTCGATTTCTGAATACGTTTACCTTAAAGTTCTTTTTTATGTACTACGCTGTGGGATCACTGGTGGTTCATCATGGCAACATGAACGAAGAGTAAAACTGTAAAATTCTAGACAACGAAATGCTTCCAAAATTGTGGTGTTTTTATGGAATAGACCCCTGTTATCTCCAAGATGGAAATGCAAGGTGCAATTTAAACTTGAATTAAATTCTTAAGACCTTTAGGCAATGTTGGCTCAGGCCGGCCAGGTGCCTTGTTGCTGTCAGTATTATTTGGTGATATGAAGACAGCAATTTTTTCACGCTTGAATTAACCTGCCCAGAGGCCAGTAGACCAGTTTTGGGACGAGTTGAACAAAGGGTAGAGGTCTCGAGAGATGAAACAAACTTCAATTACCATCTGTCTGAGATTTTGCAAGAGGAAGTCCTGCACAGCCTAGTTGACAGAATGTCGTATGGCTGCTATTATAGCAGCAAGAGGTAAGGGCACCAACTTTCGACAGTGCAAACATTTTGTTAGATGACAAATTATTATATGGTAGATGGCGTATGATAAATATCACTTTACACGGCGGGGCGCATATCATAGAGCATGATGAGGGATGCAGGTTACCAAATTTAAATTGCTATGGACGATGGAGAGAGGAGGTAGATGTCGTGGAACTTTAAATTTCACAAATAGGACAGACTAATATTGAAATTTAAATATTTTTTTTTAAAATTGTTAAACCAAACGTAATGAAACTTGCAGAACATAATACGGGCCACAAGTAGTAACTAAAACGATTAGCTGTGTCGCCATATTTGAAGCAGTCTTGACAACTTAGAAATAATTTATTTTCTTTAGATAGCTATGTAACAGGTAATATACATTTGAAAATTACTCGTAGGAAAGAACAAACTAGCAGAGTTTGGCAGCGTAGTGCTACATACATTCGGAGATACATGTATTGCAAATCTCCAACCTATGCACAATGGTCCAGACACCCTGAAAACCTGGTCAAAACCTCCAAAATTAAGTTGTGCAGATAACACCGAGGTCATACATATTTAAAAGCTAAACGTGTATTGTAATCAACACTACCAGCAGTTTAAAATATGATCACACCCACACTGTGTGCTCGCAAAGTCGCAGTTTGGTTTGAGAATATTGTATTTCGTAATCGTTAGTCGTAACGAGTACGAAGTTACTGCGTGTCTTAAAAGTACTGCGTTACTCATTTCTTTGGGAAGAAAGTATATTTTTATTTGTTTCTTACAACATCAACTACACATACATGTATCTAACAGTGGTGTAGATTTTCAATGTTACGTAATCTGAGAATGAGGTAAAATCTTCTAAGTCGAAAATGCCTTAAATGTTCTTGTAGAGTTATAACCAGTTCCACGTGGTTCCGCCAAGTTTCCTACGCGCCGATTAGAATAGCAATGACGGTCGTAATACAACGTTTAAAATGGCGGCGTCCTATCGGGTATAATGAAAAGAACTAAACCAGACATTTCTAACCTAACCCAATCCTTGCCAACGGACTTATTAATAATGGATATGATAATATAAGAACCTTTTTGACAGAAAATTAAGAAAAAATTAGAATTTTGCATATTCCAATTACAAACGTCATTACTATCATGATCGGACGCTACGTTTCCTGCTTCATAGGTAAGTTCCATAGACTAATTGTTCGAAATTACAAGCAATTCTTGCTCATATTTACTCTTTTTAAAGCATGCCCTTCTAAAGTATCAATTGTGCACTTGATTTTTTCTGTGTTAAGTCATCAGTCGCCCACCAGCCGACAGCATAGGTAAGTTAAGTTCTTTTGCTACAATTGGTTTGATGTTGTGTTTAATTATTTTAAAAAAATGCAGCAATGTCGCACTAAGTTGTTAGGTTAGCTTTGAAATAAATGTTGTGTCGGTGATTTGTTGCCAAGTCTCGTCCATATAGGATAATAACTCTCAAAATTAAGCTCAATGACCTCTCATGTTAGTGGTATACACCCTGTCTCAAAGGAAAAATAGAGTTGTAAACCAAAATACTGTCGCGGCCATTTAGCTTTACCCACTTTAAACACCCAGTATTTTGGTGTATTGAGAAGATTTTATGTTACTTATGTCTGTGTTTTTAAGTTGTCACTTTACGTTGTTTTTTTTTTTCATATTGTTAAATTGTGGCTTTTGAAAGTGTAATTGTAGTGAACTATGTTTAAACTCATTCTGAACACATTTCAAGCCCTAATTTGTTTGTTTGTTCTACATTATTTTGTTTTTATTTTTACACATATAGATGTTATTTGTTATGTTTATAAACGTTTGCGAAACTAAGGCTATTTTAAAAGTTGTACCTTGCTGCTTTGAAGCGTGGGCAATGACTAACCCACAAAGTTTTTTTTTTGTTTATGTACTATTTGAAACTAAGCTTATGGATTTCTAGTACTTGGATACTTGGTGATGTTGCAGAATTATTTACAAAGCAATTTGGCGTTATTTATAAGCTTGAGGTCCATATACAAGGAATGATTACTTTGTACACATAAGTGGTGGACTCCATGTTGTTTTTAATTTATAAATATTATTGATTTATTCTCTCTCACAAGGTGTAATTTGGTGAAGTGAAGTTTATTGTTGGAATGTTTTGTACTGGAAATTTTATAATGTTATAATGCATATGTAGTAAACCTTACGGGATGAATTTTAAGCTCGTCACTTGCTCGATGCAGCTGGCTGTTTTCTCGGGTTACGTGATTGATATATTGACACAGCTTTACAAAATGATGCACGAAATGCATAATAGACCGAATTCAAATTTAGTTGTAATAGTATAACAACAACATAGAGAAACACAAATTGTCTAACAAGCAGCGTTGTCAATAACAAAGCAGCACGAATACCAAGACGACAAAATCGTTGCCTTTCCATGATGTTGGAACGCAACCAAGTTGATTGATTGCCTTTGAAAAAGGAAAGACACGTGGCGTAATATGTCATACTATGAGATACTGCTGACTCAAGCAGATAGGAGGTATATATGTGTATAGGAAAAGTATCGTGGATAGAGAAGACGGGAGAGGGATCGGGTATGTTAGTTGTATAGTAGGCGCGAATCAGGGTGGTTATGTTTTTTTTATTGCTGATATTTGAAGAACACAATTGTGCGTTATAGCAGAAGACAAGACATGTGGTGCAATTTCACATGCTAATAACGGCTTGGAAAGGTGTGTTTACGTAGGAACTGTGTAGAGAGGAGTGGTGTGTACGGGCGAAGGTGAAGATTACGCATGTGGGAGTGGTTGTTTACGTTATGCAAAATGAGATAAGCTGTGGTCTTTAAGTGGTTAGTAGATTTGTTCGGTATCTCGGACAAAACGTCAACTAGGGAAGAACGTATATTTTCTGAATAGATTAAAAAGCAGCAGTTTTATGAAGAGGTTGTTGTTCAAGAATTTATCACACTTATGGTACAATGATGGTGAGGAAATATATATAGTGATTTCGGCGATGATTCAACGTTACAACAACATGCCATTATTTATGACCGAATGATACGAATTGGAGCAAGCGATTTGCTGTTGATGATGCTGATGTACAACAGAAAGCCACATAATTTGTTAATGGAATTAAGAATTTCCTTCAAGAGCAAAAGTTTTCTTCAGATCAGAGAAGGAGTACAGATCAATCTCGATTCCATAAAGATTTACAGGTTGGAAGAACTCTTGCCTTTAAAACCTTATTGTTAAATCATGCCAAAAAGTGAATATTGTTGTTAATATTGTTTTAAACATTGAAATTTAGAAACAAATGAATTAACCATACTTAATCAACATCTTATAATTATGCTGAAACGTCACGTATCTTAAATGTAACGATATATTTCGTTAAAACAACGATAATTCCTGTAAAAATGATAAACAATATTGGTACTGTCTTTGGTACCCCAGCATTTTCTTGAGTGTAGAAGGCTTCGTTGACAATAGTAGTATTTAATGCCCATCTTTCATTAACTGGTGAAAATTCCTCCGACAGATTGGGAAAAACTATAGAACCCTTGGGCAGATAATTCCAATCTAACCTTCCTTAATAGTGGTAAATTAACCCATTTTTAACAAAGTGGAAATCAACCTTCTGCCATAGATTGGATTTTAATATCTTACCGTTACCCAAGTAAGTTCTGTTGGGATACTTTAAACGACCTCTTATACAAGTGACTATACTATTTGCATAATTTATACAAAATCGAATTTTCAAACAGTCACTTCTTCCCCTCTGCTCAGAGTTGGAAAAAAACAACAAAGCCAACTGGGAAGATATGTACTCTTTTTTTAAATATAATTTTGTACAAAAAGGGTTCTACGTCAATTTTACACGATTCGTTATCGAATACTTAAATCTAGCATTATTAGTCACTTATCCTAAGAATCAAATGAAAAATCTCAACCGCCCAATTCATCTGTATTGGTGGAACGAAAACTGTGAGAAGGACGAATAAAACCGTAAGCTTAAAAGAAAATAATATTTACGTCAACCAAATCAAATCACCTGAGTTAAATGTTAAAAAGCTACGGCTCAATCTAAAACTTGTATTCCTATGATAAAAGAGAAATTCTTTGCAAAATTATTGTACTAAAATATCTCCTAATAAAATAGTATTGGTGTATTTGGAATCGAAATCTGGAAGACTAACTAAACCTTTACTAACAAACAAGTAATTATAGATCAAAATTGGAAACAGGTATTTACTCATAAATTGGCTTTATATAATAATCTAAAACTAACGCCCCCGATATTATCAATTCTTTTAAAATTAATTCCAAAAGCCCTTCTGCTTTTCAAATGTCTTTTGCTACGTATGAGACCAGAAACATTATACAAAAGCAAAACAAAATGAACAGGATCCGACGGCATCCCCTACGTTATAATTCAACATTTCCTACACCTATTGCGATAAAAACGCCATTAAATATTTATAATAACATCTTGAACTCCACTCAAACATCCGCATCCTGAACTCAACATATGATTTTACCTATTTTAAAAACTAACAAGGGCACTACTAAAGGCTCAGGGTATCTCCCCATTACTTTAATTTCCTGCTTAACAAAAGTATTTGAAGAATTCTTACTTCGTAGATTAGGATGATACTTAGAGGGTAATCACTATTTTCCACTAAATATAACCGGCTTTAGGAAAACTTTTCAGTTCACCACGGACACAAAAAAACTTTATCTATGGCTATAGATAATGCATTTTGCGTAAACAAGCTATAAACGCCAACTTCGTCGATGTTCCCTCTAAATATGACAAAACAAATATCTAGTTATTATTAAATATTTGACAGCAACTTAAAATATCATACCATTATCATATCATCACCGTTATTAATATAGAAGTTTCTGAGGAACAATCAAGGTGCATTTTGCTGATGAAATTAGCCCTTAAATATAATTAATTGCGGAAATATAATTAATTTCCATGGAACAAGCTTATCTGCTTACCTTTTTAAATATATTTTAAATATACTTAAATTACCAATTATGACTGGAAAATTGATCGCATATGCTGAAGAAATCACTTTAACCTACATTCCTAAATATTCCTTGGTCCCTTCGTTTCGAGCACTGGAAGAAGGTATTTTAAAAAATCACACCTTGGCTTCTATCTCATTATCTAGAAACCTCTAGATCCACATCCGAGAAATTAAGAATAATTGGGTAATAGTAGGCAAACCTTAAATCTACATAAGAACAGATTAACTAAATTTAAAATTATTGATTCAGTCAAATATCTAGAAATTTATTTCACCTCCAAACTACAACGGGACGTGCACATAAAACATATTCCCCATAAAGGTGGAAAAGTATATAATCTGTTCTATTCAATCGCTACAACACGGTGGAGCGCCGCCTTATCTTATATGATCTTATTATATAAGACATTATTTCGTAGTATGATATATTATTGTTCATTAACATGTACCAATATAAAGGAAAATTATTGACCTATATAGGTTAGAAATACTGTAAAGGAAAATTCTTAGAAGATGTTTAGGCATCGTGCCTTCCACTCCAAAATTATTTGTATATTCAGAAACCACATAACAAACAACCTTTAAGATTCAGAATGGATTATATTATGATAAAGTCTCTATTAAAAGATGAGTATAACACGACATACATATCGCACAAGGATGAAAATCAGATAAAAGGTTATTATAAGTGTAAATATCAAAATATAACCCCTCACATGACCCTCAGTCCTAAAATAACAAATGGTTTAGTATGAACTGTGAATATAGAGAAGGATTACAAAAAATAATTCAAACAAAAGTCTACCTTTATATATAACTTTAATCCCATGAGTTTCTATTATGATAAATGGCATATCACCATCTTCACACGGATGGATCTCGTCAACAAAGTGGGGTTGGATTATCTACTTATGATCCACACACAAAACGTGTAACTCAGAGAAGATTACCAGCTCATACTTTCATCTTCATCCCCGAAATATGTGGTCTGTATCTTAACCCATGCTAGAAATTTAACGAATCCTAATAGAGTACATCAGTACTTACTGACTCACAATCCGCAGTACCTGAAGTTAAGTTTCTTAAAGCCTCTCCACAAGTAATCAATACCTTATATGCTTATTCTTACCTTACAAAGCTATTCAAACAAGAACACATTACTCACGTCCGGGCCCACAGCTTTTCCACATATATAACAATTTTGTGATAGCCTCGCCCGTAGTTCTATCTTTCAACCTGAAACGCCAAATATTGCCCTACCACACACAAAATTTTTAACAAAAGTCAGAAAGAAATTAAAATGAAAATGTAAACAATAGCCCAAATCTTGCCCAGCAAAAAATAAGATTTTAGAGATCTAAATACACACGTACCATGGTTTCATAAATTAAGTTATTCCTTAAAGTAATTGCTTTAATTACTAAACTACGATCTCAGCTTGTAACTTCATTAGCACACCTCCATAAACTTAATGTCTTTGTTACTCAATATTATAATTGCTCTGACGATCTACAAATAGCAGATGTGAATCATTTGCTCTTCCATTGCAAAATAGACCGTACAGCTCTCTTCAAAGACCTCCTTAGATTTAAAATTCCCAAATTTTTTGGGGTTAATTTTCTCAGCAAACGTAAAAACTGGCTATATTATACTGAATGTTCTCCATAAAAACAAAATACAACTGAAAAAAGTGCTGAACAAAAGGAAATTATTGTAGTTATGTATTTGTACACTCATTTGAATCTAATGAGTACTTGGCAAGATTGATTTCGTTTTGACTACTCAAAATATGAACCAGAGATGAACTATCATAATTGTAATAATAAAAATCAAGTTTAACTCTAATGTTCTTCATCGATCAAAGATAAATTCAGTGTCACTGTTAACATGACTGATTTGTCCTATAAACAGTTTCAACTTTCACTTCAATATAAGTCTCAAATGAACTGAACAAGATTTCATATTATGCATCAACTCCTTAACTCAGATATTGTAAGGTTTTTAAGCTAGAAAGAATGTTTGCATAAATTTCACTTCAACAACAAAGAAACCACAAAAATGTTTAAAATAGAAACCTGTCAACATATCATTACTTTGGAAACTATGTAACAGTTACACTAATCTGGTGGAAAGGGAAATTTCGTAACTTTGATGGATATATAATCCTCATATTACAAATAATTACAATTGAAATTGGAATTGGAAAAATAGTAGTGCGAACCATCGTTACATAATGTGCTCGAGGGACATATTACATGTCGGTAATCACAACGTTAAGTTCAACTCTGCTTTTCTTTTCCTTGTGGTGAAAGAAGTTCAGTCTCTTTATTTTTGTATAACGCAGCCGCAAGCTGTATGAAATTATTGAAAGACAAACCTTAAACAGACACACAACTGAAAGACGATTTCTGTCACTAGGCACCTTCGCACAACCGCAAAAGTTCAACATAAACTAGATACATAGTTAATCGTAACTTTGAGGAAGAAAAAGTGTTGGTCACTCCAACACAAATGTTTCTGAAGGATATGCGTCATTCTCAAGAAACGGGGCATTTTGTGAAACTGCACTTTTTCTCACAAAAGATAAGCCCCAAACTACTTTCTTTGCTTCTGGTTTCTATCCACTTTAATATTTTAATAATATTTATGTTATTTGTTTTCAGTTTTCTAGTTAATTTTCAACAATTATCCTTCAGAATAATTTAGTTCGAAACATGAATCGTAATTAAATCGAAAATAAACCTATTAGTATGAGAATTACATTTACTGAAACACATGAAACCCGCTCTTTTTCATCACATTCAAGGACCGACAAAAAGTTGTAATAAAGTTTGAAGCTGGCAACACTGCACAACATTTTTGCCTGTATTAGACAGGACGCATCCAGCTTACACTCGTTTCAGTGAAACTACAAGGAAGATGCTTCCACAGTCGGCTTATTAATCATCTCACTTATTAATCGTCAACTCCATGAACTCATAATAATAGTATTCTATTTTAATGTCAGTTTCTTTTTAATTTTGGTTTCTTATAATCATGAGGAGAACCCAAACACTGAACACTTCATTCATGCTTCATTGTAGAATTCCGTTATCACTGTAAGCAACACGGCAACGAAAAAAGTAAAAAAGTCAACTCCATGGAAATTATATTTTGTAAATTGACTCTTTTAATAATACAGTATTGATCTCTGAGTACTTTAAAAATGTACCCAAAATGCTTCCAAGATTCCTATTAAGTAACATCTTTACAATTTAAAATAGTTAATTGTTTTTATTATCCCCAAAGCCCTGTTTCTGCATAATGGTCCATATAAACTTCTATTCAGGGGTTATGTTACATGCATGTGGATTCAGTTTTATGGGATTTATTTTAAAACTGTAAGGTTCTACTGCGTGGATATTTAACACAGATTTGTAAGGACTATAGTTTCCATAGTATTACGTGTAAAATTTCATATAATTTCGCTGATGTTAAGATGTATGGAACATATTATTTTATTGTGGTTGTAGATGAGATTTTTTGAAAGATGTCCGTTAGAGTATTGGGAGGCCGTAGATCTTATTTCTTTGGTGTGGTTCCGTAAAACTTTAGTTTTTTTTTTGGGGGGGAGCATTAGGTAGTGTAGGAAAATTCAAAGGTTGTATAGTTTTAAATACTTTTCTACATCTTATCTTACTGTTCGAACTTATGTTAAGGAACTTTTTTCTCTTTTTTTATTAACAGACGATTGAAAACTGATAATCCTGATCTTCTGAGACCATATATGCGTGCAATGCTGACTTTCAACTATTTCTTTTATCCACGCTACTACCTCGCTGAGGTTTATCGAAAAAGGTATAATGTTTCTGAGAATATCCTGGATGGGATCAATATGACACAGCTCATGCTAGAGGTAAAATTATTTTATTTGCTTTCTCTCTATTTTTATTGTGGTTGCTGTTATTATTATTATTATTGAAGTAGTAATTTCAATCCTAATTCCTTACATGTAGGAAGGCAAATCTTGGCTAAGCAATATGTTGAAGACATTATCAATTGCAAAGTAAATAGCAGCCTTTTAATGGAAAGCATTTGTGTTCAAATTCCAAGATACTCTATTAGAGGGGCACCATCTGTTAGGTACCAGAAAATCCAAGGATGGTCTATTAAGAGAGCTATTGATGATTTATCTAACAAACTAACGCAACGACTTAAATTTTAATGCACAGCACTTAATTTTAATTAAATTAATATTCCTTTATTTCTTTTTGTTTTTATTACCTTACGTAGCACTTTTATTTTTGACCTTACCCTGTTCAATACGCTCCACTATGAGATTTTTACTGCATAAAGCAAATTTAATGTTCAACTGTCATATTCGCAAAAGTATTGTAATTTCATGTACTTACCCTGACTCAGTGTTGGACTGACTTTGTAGGCTGTTCACCTCACTCTAATATATTATTATTATGTTAGTAGTAGTAGTAATAGTAGCAATAATGATGATAATAGAATACCAGTTGTGGCAGGGAAATATGTGGCATTTATCATTAACTACGAACAAAGTTAGCTCGAAAGTGAGCACATGATTGAAATAGCAACAGTTAATGAGAAGACCAAAGAATTATTTTATCATCTAAAACGATGGTTACCTTTTCAATAAAGCATTCGTTTTGGACATAATATTTCAACTGTTATTGTAAACATACATTTCTCTAGAATAATGTACATCGATTCCGGAGAAGTAAGTTATATCTAATAAAGTTACGTGAAACGAATTTCTCTACGGAGCAACAAAATATATTTTTTGATATCTCCTCCTCATCTTTGTGCTGACAGAAAATAAGGGCACTGGAAAGATGACAGAACATCTAACAAACTTTACTAATCTAATGTAGTAGGCTTTGAAAAAATATTTCTTTTCATTTGTGACATATTGTTTGAAAATACTTTGATCCACATCGAATGTTCTATTCAAATTCTGTTCCGTACGCGAAATCTTGTAAATATAGAAAAGTATACTGAAGAGTAATGGTAGAAAATTAATCTTAGGTACTTTGTAGTTTGTAGTAAACTATTAGTTTGAATATGTTGTTCATAACAATCATGTAAAGAACCACCGCGTTTAAAAACAGAACAGAATAAACAATTGCCGAATGTAGCACTACAAAATTGATTATTCTTATTTTGATTACTACAACATTATGTTTAGAAATATATAAATGTGGTTTTGTTGTACAAGTTTATAATACAAAAAACTACATTCGGAAAGCTTGACTGTGTTTTATATATTCCTGCTGAATCGTTAACAACATCCAAGTTTGGGTTTATTGGGTTAGTTAATGTAGTTATTTTAAGTTGTCTTCAGTCGGTCTAAACGATCCAGTTCGTTCTGAATTAGCACTATTCCCAAAAGGATGATTCCTCATCTGGGGGAAGTATCTAAAGTCTATCCCAGGAATTATTTAGTTTTCATATTCAGTGACTAAAAATCAGCACTGGGCGGTGGCGAAGATTTAATTCCTGATGAAATCGTTTCTGTGACTAAAAATTTCTTCACTAACATCAGGTAAGTCCAGGAATACTACCTACAGAAGACCCCATATTCGAAGAACTTTTACCATACATATTGCAGGCTAAGAGTAGTGAAAAAAAAGTCAAATCGATTTCATCTTTTGCCGAAGACAACATCTTAAGGAAGTTAAGAACTACAAGAACGGTTTAAGTGTGGCCCCCAACATAGAGTGGTGAGTGTGGACTGGGAGTTTGCAGGTAGAAATAATAGGAGGCCGCGTAATGGAGAGACCAAAATTAGATAGTGAAGATTGAAAAAGAGAAACTAAGAAAATTATTCAGAGAAGAGGTTATCCAAATAATAAATCTGCACGAAGAGGATGTACAAAAATGGTGGAATGTGAACAGTAGGATCATGCTAACAACGGTCACAGAGAAGATTTTGCGTGGAAGAACTGGAAAAAGCAAACCTGCAGGAAAAGAGACATGGTGCTGGAATGAGGAAGTACAAGAAGCTTTCCAAGCGAAGAAGAAAGCTAAAACTAGATTATATGCTTCAGAGACAGAAGGGGATAAATGTAGCTTCAAAGTGGCTAATAACGAAGCAAAGAGCGCAGTGGCTAGAGCAAAAGCGGAACCTTGGATGAACGGTATAACGAACTTGAAACACCCGGTGGAGCGAAGAAGCTATACTAGTTAGCAAAAACCAGAGACAAGACATCAAAGGATATTACCCATATTAGACAAATCAAGAATGGTCAAGGGTTAGTGCTTACCGATGAAGACAGAATTAAAGAGAGATGGGCCGAATATTTCGAAAGGATCCAAAATGAAGAAAATCCTAGGGACGTTCATAGCGACGTAACTCCAAATCCTGTACCAATGCCAAGGGTAGAAAAAGCATTACAGAAAATGAAGTCCGAAAAGCTAGAGATCCTGATTGCACACCAGTAGAAGCGTGGAAGAGTTTGGGACCAGAAGGTATAGATATAGTATGGGATCTGATGAAAGAAATCTATGAACAAGAAAAAATGTCGACTCAGTGGAAGGATAGTGTTATTGTACCAATTTTTAAAAAGAAGGGAAATATACAGGATTGTGGAAACTATAGAAGAATCGATGAAGATTTAGGAGAAAATTATAGAAGGAAGGTTACAAGAAGAAACGCCGGCCGGGTGGTCGAGCGGTCTGCGGCGGTAGGCTATCGACTCAACGGTCCCGGGTTCGAGTCCCGGCAGGGGCATGGGTGTGGATTTTAACACTTAACAGCTAAAGGCAAATCGTGACGGGCCGAAGTCCAAAGTTACTAAACTGGCCCATATAAAAATAAAGTTTACCAAAGTTTTTACAAGAAGAAACATCAATAGAAGAAGAACGATCTTTATTTATGTCAGGAAAAAGTACAACGGACGCAAATTTGATATTAAGACAAACTATGGAAATTATCAGGAAAAGCATAAAGGATTGCATATGGTCTTTATTGGTTTGAAGAAGGCCTACGACAGAGTAAGAAGGCCTACTGACCTCAGAAAGTATGAAGATGTTTGATGGAGAAAGGACTGTCAGAGAAATATGTAAGAATAATCCAAGATATGTATACAAGAGCTAGAACTCAGGTAAGAAGTAGATGATATTGTATTATGCAATACTAATAGGGCAGAATGTGAAAGGTAAGTAGAGAGTTGGAGGAAGTCTATGGAAGATAGAGGCCTAAAGATTAGTAGAAAGAAAACTGAGTATCTTGAGTTTAACGGAGAAGGAAATGAAGAAGTGATGTTGTAAGAAGAACGATTGAGTAAAATGGAAAGTTTTAAATATTTAGACTCAACTGCTACTGGGAATGGCGATTTCGACTCGGAAATAACATACACAATGCCAGAGGGATGGCGAGATTGGAAGAAAGTAAGTAAAGAATTACAGTGAAGAATAAAGGGATGATTTACAAAACAGTGGTTAGACCAGCAATGATGTACGGAGCAGAAACATGGCCAATAAAGGAAGCACACGAAAAGAGATTAGATATCACCGAAATGAGAATGCTACGCTGGATGTGTGGGATAACAAGAACAGACAGAGTCAGAAATGTGAGAGTAAGAGAAACCCAAAGTTCTAGAGATACCTAAGAAGATACAAGAAAGAAGAAGAAGAAAAAAGACTGCACTGATTTGGACATGTAATGAGGAGAACAAATGACTATGTAGTCAGAAGAGTAATGGCAATGGAAATGGAGGGCAAGAGAGGTAGAGGGAGGCCAAGGAGGAAATTGATGGATAGGGTTAAGAAGAATCTCGGGGAGAAAGGTTTGTCAGGGGAAGAAGTTCAGGATAGGGTTTTGTGGAGAAGTCTTAAGCTTTATATAAATAAATATTTCTTTAAGTTCTTAAGTTCACTTTTATTTCAATAATATTGATTTTTTTATTTATGGCCTTTAGGCATCTAAGGCTCAGACAGGGATAGGACAGATGAAAGGATTCGGGAAGGTGTTGGCCAGGGTATATGTTGAAGGCGTCATCCCCGCATTTGCCTGGTGTGGCTGAGGAAAACCCCTGGCAAAAACACTCTGTCAGGATGGTCGGCTCCTGGAATCGAACCCATATTTCAATAATATAATTGAGCGTTTTGAAATTATAAGTTATATTATATGACTACCTAACATACTGATACAAAATATCAATTTGTAATGTATAAACTAAATCAAAGAGACCTTTGGAAATGATATATCAATTATTGAATTCACTGATGGCGTAGTCAGGTTATTGTGACTCAACGCCTTACTTTGCCACTCGCACTGTTAATAATTTGTGTCAAGTTACCAAAAAAAAAGTCGGTCAACTGAATTGAATGGAACATGACTAACAAAAATTAGAAACCATTCAGTTTCGAAAAATATTCAAGCAAAGAATACTAAGAAATGTTCTCTACTATTATGCAGGTTTGCGTTGCGACTATTATTGAGATTCTGATTGTGAACCTGTATAATAGTAGTGAGCATTCTTCTAAGTATTCATTCCTTCAATATTTTCGTAAACTGAAAGGTTTCTGAGTCTTGTTAGTCACATTCCATTCAGCTAGTTTCCTGACATGTTGCAGGTAACTGGACGAAAATTATTAACAGTGAAAATGAGAAGGCTATCAGAAAATGTCTATCCCACCGTGGTTAATAAAATATGGTTCGAAATATAACGATTTGAATGCAGGTCAGGGGTCCTATAATAATATGTCCATCGGAATAAATGGTAGAATCTTATCTTCTGAAGATATTTTCGGTGGTTACCAAAGTTGTAATTTTCGTCTGTTATTCTCTGTTGCTTAACACTGAACAAAATTACTACTATATTTATTGTGTTCTAATATTCTTCCCCTTACATTTATTTTATTAGGTGATGCCCACATGTGAAGAAATATTTAATTCTTGTTTCTGGAAAGGAATATGGAAAGAATGTTGTTCGATTTTTAAACTTCAAGTGACAGAGGAAGGCTTCTGTTTCTCTTTCAACTCCAAAATAGCCATGGATCAATCTGACTAGTAAGTACTCTATCATGTTTCGCAAAAGAGGTTTCAACTGAGTAACAGACACAATCTCTCATCGAGTTACAATACTAATATTTTTTTTTATTTATTACCTTTAGACATGTAAAGCTCAGACTGGGATAGGAGAGGTTAAAGCATGCGGGAAGGTGTCAGCCAGGGCCTAATTTGAAAGTAAAATCACGGCATTTGCCTGCTGTGACTGAGGATAAACCTCAGTCATAATGGTCAGCCGTTGGAAATGAACCTAGGAACAACTGAATGCTAAGCCAACTATATACCACGGCCACTCGGTATAATACTATTATTAAAATAACTATTATGAAAGTTTTATTTTACTTTGAAAATCACACAATATAATTATATTTCTGAGTTCAGAAAATGAGCTCCTGTAAGAATTTGAACTTCGCCTCAAAAGATATTGAAAATGAAAAGTGATCCTAGTAAATATGTTAGTATGACAAATTGCAACCAAGGGTTTGCAGCTTCTGAAACTAGTGTTTTGTCTGATTTCATTTAAATCACTAATTCTATGACTCGCGAAACCTGGAAGCTCATCGCCGCAATAAAATATACGCCTTGTATTCTATCGTGAACAAGGTCAAGCAGTTTGCATCCCTTCTTACATTGTCTTCCCAACAACGTCTTGGTGTTTGGAACGACCTCGTTTCCTTCCAGCTTCATAACCACGATGGAATATAATATTCATTTTCTCCCATCCAAGCAACGTTACATACCCATTTTAGTCGTCGTGATTTCATTATTATTATATCGGTAGCGTCGTACAGTCTGTGGTGCTTTTCATTATCTAATCTCCTCCGACCTTCACTCATCTCGTCTCATTTCTAGCTGATGCTCCTCTACCAGGACAGGATGAAGTATTACTCGCAGAATAACTATTCTGTATATTATCAGTTTCAACTTATCGTCATGTTATGTTATTTCATACTAAGATACTAAGATAAATGTTATTTCTTCTGTGTCCTTGTTTCTACTTGTTACATATGTTCAAGGAATTTGTTTACTTACTCTTTGATCTCTTTCTTAGTTGTATTTCTTTCTTCCTGTGCGTTTCGATTCGTTATTGTTCGTTATTGTTTTCTCGACATTCACCTATGCAGGGTGTTTATGAACAACATGGACAAACTGGAGGTGATTCCTGACATCAAAATATGACGAAAGTTCCTGTGACAAATTTTCGAAATCTGCATAATTTTGGAGCTACAGGCTGCGAAAAGCGTTGGAAAACGAAATTCACAGCTTTATGTTTGCAATACTATTAATAGCAGAGCTGATGTGCCATAATACCATCAAAGATTTTAAATCTGCACCATAAAAAATATGTATATCAAAATTCCGCAATGGATGTTCAAAGGATTCCCCAAAGGAAGTAGAGGATTCCTAGAAATTTTCTGAAGGAAAGATGGGTCAAAATGAGTATGAATGGCACGGCTATTCACCAGAAAACAATAATTCGTTTGCTCCAAGTCGACATTCCAAGTAGATCCCATCTACAGATTTTTTTTTTAATTAAATACGTACTTACATAACAAGCAGGAGTAATAATTGCATAATTTCCTCGAACGTTTTGTTTATTTGTTAACATTTATGAAAGAGATTGAATATCATTGTCCGATTGGAGCTGGGAGTGACGTATGTCATTCTTACTCACACGGAGAGTCTTTTATAATTGATACTCATTTCGAACTACTTCTACTTCTAAAATATTCCGAAATCACTTACTCCCATTTGCACTAATCACACAATTTTGAAATATGCGTTTTCAATAGCGCAGGTTTAATCTCTTTGACGGTACCATGCCGCATAAGTTCTACTATTCGTAGTGTTAGAAGTATGAAGGTCTCCAGCTCATTTTAGCACTGTTTCGGCAGCCTGTTGCTGCGAAATTATGCACATTTCGAAAATTAGTTGCAGGAACTTTCGCCTTCTTTTGATGTGAGGAATCACCTCCAGGAGTATGTCAGTGTAGTTCATAAAACACACTGTAGATAGACCATTATCCTCACAAGCTTCTACTAGTATCTTCGATTTACTTTTTAGTGTGTACATATCGTAGTCCTCTACTACGCCTTCATCATCCGCGTGTATGAAGAGCTCTGGCTCAAGCAATTCGGTTTCAATTCTCTTTTGCCCTCTTTTATCTTTATGTTTGATTTCATATACTTTTTTATAATAGCAAAATCGTGATATTTTATAGAGTCCATGAGACTTTTTTAAAACTAATTTAGTCTTCCTTTACTTTCATACGAAATTCATACCTGTCACTTTTTATTAAACCCACGGCATATTTTCTTCGGATATGTCATTTGAGGCTTTACGATTGGTATCACACTAAAAGAGCGAAATATTGCAAAGATGCGATGACATTAGTATGTCAATTTTTCCGCTTTGCCCGGAGTAAGGACCATCATAACTTTATTGTACACTGTTAACATTTGGGGAAAATTTCTTGATATTATCCGCAATGTTTTAAAACATGTCAGTATTTGCAGTTATTGGCAGTAATCCTGGAAATGCCCCTGAAAAATGTCTTTTACGTTCTTAAAAGTTCATAATTTTCAGTTCCAAAGTGATTTGCCCACACGCTCAGAGAGAGATAACGGTTTCTTATCGTAACCATATATATAACGCAGGTCAGGTGTTTGTTGTCCCATCTTGAATTTTTTTTTAGTTTTGTTTTATTTTTCGATAATGGAAAATATTCTCAATCGATGATGGTTCCGATAGCTAATTGATAAATCAAAAAATGATTAAAATATTGTGTAAGTCGTAGTTGGGCGGAATTTGTGGGAGTAACGTATCTCATCGTGTACAACGCTTTTCTGACTCGCAATATTGTTTTCTTCTGATATGTGCTCATGACTGGCAGATTGGTCCACTCGGTAAGTAGCCGGACGTCTAACCTAACAACCCGTGTTCGCGTTCCACTTGTGGTTTCCTTTTTCTTTTACTCCCATTATTCCTGAATGATGTCTAGTTTCTATCATTCAAGCTACCTTCCATGCAGCTAGGTTTCCTGGTTTTTCAGGAATGTTTCCGAAAACTGTTTCTCAAAGTGTTGTTATTGGTAGGGTTACCATATCTCCGTATTTTCTACAGGCAGACGGGCGAGAATATAGAAACTATTTTTCAGCAACGAATCCAAAATCACGGTTGGCTCGTCCTCAGCACCTTCTGAAGACCTCTGAACATCAGTGTTGCAAACTATATTTCGTTAATAATGATAATAATAGTAATAATAACAGTAACATGATAAATAAAATAACGTGAACAATATTACTATTATTATTAGTAGTTGTAGTTTTGCTTGCAATAGTAATAGTACCAACATTAATAACCGTACTAGTAGTTACTACTACTACCACCACTACTACTACTACTACCACTACTACTGTTTCTGCTGCTAATAATAATAATGTCCATGTTAGTTTTATTTATACTGTTACTACTGATATTACTATTATTATCATTAGTAACGAAAGATAATTTGCATCACTGATGTTCAGAGGTCTACAATAGGTGCTGAGGACGAGCCAACTGTGATTTTGGATTCGTTGCTGAAAAATCGTTTCTATCTTCTCGGCCGTCTCTCCTTACAAAGTACGAACATTATGTTAACCTTATTATTAGGTTACAAATGTTCTTTCCTGTGGTAAAATTTATTTTTCCAATAACTTTGTAATTACTAGGTTATATCGTATGTGCGATAAGTAATATCGTATGTGCGATGACCGTTTCAATGATGCCATCTGACGAGCGAATAGTGAAGCAGAGGGCACGTGCCATAGCTGAGTCATATAGGGCACTTGATTGTGCAGCAGTATGTAGAAGGAGAACGGTCTACTCCACGTTTTAGAAGTGTGGCTTATATTTGATCATGGCAATGTCGGAGGACCACATACGGCATGCCATGCTGTATAAATTTCACCAAGGACAGACAGCCAGCGTAGCGGTACGAAACATCAATGCCATATATGGTCAGGGTGCTGTGGATGTGTGAAAGTTTCAGCGGTGGTTCCAGAGGTTTCGGTCTGGACACACCAGTCTCATCGATACGCCACAAGCAGGGAGACCTGTGCAGCTGGACAACGATGCCTTGCAAGCAGCGGCGGAAGTAAAACCAATGACAACTGTTGAAGTTGGCCAGCGAACTCTATGCCACCCATTCGACCGTTCATCGCCATCCGCAGGACCTTGGGTACGTGTCGAAACTCGGAAAATGGTTACCCGATGCGTTAACACCTCAACAGAAGCAGCAGCAAGCTGACATATTCAGTTCCCTACTCACCCGTCACAGATGTGATGTATTTCTGGTAGAATGGTGACAAGGGATGAAAAGTAGGTCCTCTACCATAACATTATACGCTAACGGGAGTGCGTACTTAAAGGGAATGGGACACGAAACTGTGCCAAAACAGTATCTCTACCCCTGCAAAGTGATGTTCAGTGCTTGGTGGGATATCCGTAAGATAATCCATTTTAAGCTCTTGGCACGTAACCAGACCATAAATGCAGATATCTACTGTCAGCAGGTTCAACGCCTACGAACTGCATTGTTGGAGAAACACCCAGCTCTGGTTAATCGCAAGGGTATGCTCATCCACGGTGATAACGCGCGCCCACACACGCCAAGAAGGACATGTAAGATAAGATAAGATAAAATGAAGTGTATGGGCGGTAAAGAAGGACATGTAATAAGATCAAAAGCTGGCAGGCTGGCAGAAACTCCTCCATACAGTATGTTCACCAGATCTTGCACTACTGTCTTTTTGACAGACTGCAAAACTACCTTTCTAAAAAAAACATTGCAAAGTGAGGATGACGTGCGACGTAAAATGATTCAGTTCTTTGTCTCCAAAACCGGTGACTTTCTTCTTCAGGGGATTCAACAACTGTTTGACAGATGGCAGAGTGTTGTGGAATCCGATGGAAACAATTTTCCTAACTAACGATAGTGTTCCAGGTAAGTTATCGTATTTTTCCTCACGGTGCAAAAATACGATATTTCTTATGCGAGAAGCTGATACTTTCCTTATTCTTTCCATAACTAATAGAAAATCACATGCTGTCTTGGTAAATAAATCAGTATACATATACGTTTATTCAATGCGCAGTGATCGGCAGAACACATTTGATCAAACGGAATAAATGTTAGCCTCGATTGTACTTTGAATAACAATTTTATATCAAAGACGACATTACCAAACTTGGTCGTTGTTATGTTTTACTTCAAGAGGACGAAAATAACATGTTCGTTTTTTATCTGCAAAGTAATCGAATTCATATATCTTTATATCAATATACGACTGAACTAAAGAAAAATATGTCAGCATACAGAGATCTCAAGTTAAGCAGCATGGTGCACTGGCAGATAAAATCTTTGTATATTCGCTTTTCCTCTTAAATAAGGCTATGATTTCTACCTCTACTCTCCATGCAATAGTACAATTATTTTACATCTTGTTTGCGTGATGAACCGAGCTGAATGACATCGACATCATCGTACACACAAAAGTTAACAGCATTTTTTTTTAACGAGAGACAACTATAGTGTATTTCATTCCTATATTATGATTGTGCAATGTTTGTCTTCGTCCTAAACAACAACCTGTCCAAACTTCTTGTGGAATATTACGTTATAGAAAATTATGCTCAGTTTTGAATTCTTACTCATTGTTCAGTTTCGCTGTAAACCAAAGAAATCTGCTTTCCTATAACCTTGAAATTCTCCTAAGAACCTTGTATTTCATTTATTAAGTGGTTTAACAATAATGTCTTTTTCTATACCCCCCACTTTAATGTTGTAATAAGTCGTCCCCTTCGGAATTCCATAATCACAATGCAGATAGAGAAGTGTGATAAGCGGTATAACGCCGTTGGACAACTTAATTGGAATAATTTGGTTTAGAATTATATTATTGCTCAAAAATAGTATTGTACATTTATAAACAACTGTCTTGCTGTCCTATTTACTTAAATCAATCAGTAGTGAATCTGTTACTTACTACTTCGTTTTGTATAGGAAGTTGTTTTCTTTCCTTGACATCCAAAGTTGTAGTAAGTCGCAATTTTGCTTTTGGAAAGTTACTGTGGAACAATAAAAAATAATTCAAAATAGATTTAGCATCGAGGAACATTGGATTTTTAGCTCTACATAATCATGCTTTCACAACTTAAATAAAAGACAAAAATATACAATTATGCGAAAAGAACTGACTGCACTGTTAAAAATTTTCCGCCAGTTCCCTGGGAAAGAAAAAAATGGATTGAATGCAAAGTGACTAAGGGAAATCAGAAACATTTCAATCTCCAACAATATTCAAGCAAAAAATACTTAGAATTTTTCTCTACCATTATACAGGTTCAGGCTGGGAATTTCAATAATAGTCGCAAGGTGAACCTACAGAATCGTAGAAAAAAATTCTAAGTATATTTCGCTTGAATGGTTTGAAAACTGAAGGGTTTCTGATTTTTATTAGTCACTTTCCGTTCAAACCAATTTCCTAACGTTTTCCAGGGAACTGGGCGAAAATTTTTAACAGTGTGTGCGACTATCTGTTATGTTTTCTTGTGCCTTTTACAACAACAAATAAACCATATCGACCATTACCCATCATTAATTATAATCGACGATGACCATATATTGTGGTCAGAAGTGTTTTGCTGCGGCAATAACGCTGTGAATAAAGGCACGTTCTCAAAATGCCACATTATGCTGTAAACAGCAACCGAAGATGGCGGGTCATCTCTGCATCGCCCTCAGTTTTATTACAAACAGACAGTACAATAAATGAGTAGCTTTTACACGTAGCTTTGTACACTTTCGAAATTACATTTTGCACGGAGTTTCAGGCAATTTGGACTATTATACGACCGCCGCGTGATCCTTTACTTCACACATTTTTTTGATAATTCTCTATATTAGCTACTTCTATTACATATCGTTGAATGTATTTGGAATGTTGTTTGTTTCATGATTTCGGAATCAATCAACGCAGAATGTGATTCCAAATCAGGGAAATGTTCTGAGCCGAAGAATACAATGCACGAGGGATTATGTTTGACCTTAACTAACATTACCCCTTGATTTTACTCTAGTCTCTTCGTAGTACGCATCCTAAAGCTATGTAAGAGAAGTAGAGCCATTTTCAATAACGTTTACCTAAAATCATTCATGATACTAGCAACGTCAAGCATTGGCCACGAAAGAGAGCTTAAACTTATAGATTTTGAATTGGTAATAGCAGAAAGAGCTCGATCTATATTATAGCTTAGCTACTTCTCGTATATACACAGTGTTTGGATACGGATAATACAGATTCTAGTGGAAAAATCAAGGGGGTTAGTGCATATTAATGTAGTGCACCTTCTACATTATATTCTTGGATTAACTTCATCCCCCTGACTTACAAGGGAACCTTACGAACCAAGTTCCCAGGAATTTCATCGGACTTGAGCCAAACGAGAGGGGAGAGGGCAGGGAGGCAGTTGTTGAGAACATATCTCTCGGAGCAGGAGAACGGATTAAGAGTCAAGGGTCGAAAGGGCCAGGATATACAGATTGCAGATGTCCCATGTACCTATTGACCTGAAAAGATAGGCACGTCTCTTCTGCCTCTCCTTCTGTACATTTCTCTCTCTCTCACCGCCCCTTCTGCTCTTTTCTCTCGTTCAGTTTACCTGGACATATAAGCTAAATAGTAAGGAGGTGTCTCCCGCTCTTTCTCTCTATCTCTTTTCCGTTCCTCTTCTATGTCTGGAAATATATGTATAGAATGGCAATACAATCGTTTTCAAATTATCTTGACCGACGATTTCAACATGTGACGAAGGTCACAAATCAACATTAATATTATTTGTCATTATCCATTGTGCGTGATGCTTTCTCTTGTATAATTGTTTTTCTGTAAACATCGCTCTTTTCTACACACTTTAAATCCATTACAAAGTATGAACAATAAAATTGTACATAGTGATATTTCATGTACTTGTTAGGATTATATATAAGAAAATACCTAAATATATAAATACTTTCTCAATTTTCGATTGATTTTTTCTCGTTTATAAATGGTTCAATTTTATTTCGTGTATACACTCTTCCGAAATGTTATTTATTTACTGCTCGCACAAAATGTTATGGGGAAGTCTTGATACACACATGTAATACATACATCGTCATTTTTCAAATGGGTTATGCAGAATGTTATTATTTTGAAGAGTATGGAGGGAAAGAATGAGGGATATTCAAAAAAGCTAATTTCTCGTGAAGTGCATATTAAAGTGTAACTGTCACATTTACTTCCATGTATTTAATATTCTAAAAATTACTATAATATGCTAAATTAATGCGGTTTTAGATTGAAACTTTCCTGGTATCTAGCTGCCATTATGTCGTACTAGTTACGAGTGCAAGCTCATTGTTTTTAAATGGACATCCCTGCACTTTTCAATTGTGATTGAGCAGAAATGTCATCGTTTTTCAAAACTAAAATTCTATCTTGGATCTGTTACTATTTCTCTTCTCTGCAGCTTATGTTCATGAATTTTACTATCTTATACGAATTATCCATGTGCATAAATGAATGAAATGGTGTCCGTGGAAATAGCAAAGTTTTCACTGGTCCAAGAATTATAGCAGCGTAATTAGAGGTTGAGTCACCTTTCGGACACCTAACGCATTTAAAAGAAACTTAAAAAGATATCTCTAATTAACTTTACTATTTTTATTCATCTTGACCTATTAGCTATGTTGCCTTTTCGTCTATTTCTTTGAATAAAAACTTATATTCACAAAAGCAATTGCAACATACAAGGACCATTTTGAACATGTTTGTTAGATATATATGTAAGAGTGACCTGACAATTAAGGATTGCAGACGTGGTGTGGGTGTGCTTGTCCAGAGCTAAAATTTACATACTTGATTTAGTTCAAAATGGTCCCACCACTGGATCTTAATCAAGAATACATTATGTTGGAAAGTAATTATGTGTCTTGCAATAGATCACTGAATTCTTCTCTCCCTCTCTCTCTCTCTCTGTATCTGTGTGTGTGTCTGTCTGTCTGTCTGTTTAATGTTGCAGTCACCTACTATTTCGCAGATCACTGAGTTTAGCAATGGATCCTTGAAATACGTCTTCAAACTATTAGTGCCTCCCCAATCTTCTTTCACAAGTTTCATGGCTACTGTAATGTTCGGAATACATCCAATACTTGGAGTCGAAATCCATCAGCTTTCCTCCTTATTGTCTTGTTTTCGCGATTCTGAATTCATTCTGATTCTGTACAATTACGCTACTAATAAGTGTTTCGCAAAATGTTTCGGTTCGAATAGCAATTTGTTGTCAAGACTTCGTATTCTAATGCTGATAATGCCTGCAAAGTAATTCGACTATGTAAGGTTGCATTTGTCCGCTAGAGGGCGCTAAAGGATTGGAGCAAGAGAAACACAGCCCAGGCAGCCTCTGCATCAACTCTCGCGTTTCGGTCGAACAGGCATTTATTACTAAAATTATATACTTGAATATACGTGACAGTGCTGACAAAAACTGCAAAGCCACTGTACTGTGTAACAAATAGCTTGGCATATATACGGTATATATATCTGGTGTATAAGCTTAAATCCGCTGTTTGCCCATAGATGGCGTTCGTGAGAGTATGAAGCTACCATGGGCACGCCAGACCTATTGTGTGGATGAGTTGGACCTCTGGCAACACGAATCAGTGCACAAAATCAGCAAGTGCAGACAACAACACACAGTGTTCCGTTGGTAAGCATGGCTAGTTTTGTGCCAGAAAAAGAGCATATGCGGGAAGCTCTGCTTTTCTGCTTCCATTTGAAGAAATCGGCTGCCGACGCGCATCGAATGCTTGTGGAAGCCTATGGTGACAGTACTTTATCGGAAACAACGTGCCGACATTGGTTTCGTCGGTTTAAAGACGGCAATTTTGACCTGAGTGAGAAGAAGCGTGAAAATCGGCCCAGGAAGTTTGAGGACCATCAATTGTAGACGCTGTTGGACGAGGACGATACCCAATCGCAACAAATTCTTGCCGAGCAATTGGGCGTTACTCAAGCAGCCATTTCCATGCGTCTACGTGCCATGGAAACGGTTCAAAATATCGAAAAATGGGTGCCGCATTAATTGCGGGCGATGAAAAGTGGATATATTTCGCGATTCCGAAACTCCAGAAATCGTGGGTTGATCCCGGACAACCATCAACATCTTCCTCGAGACCAAATCGCTTCGGACGGAAGACGATGTTGTGTGTTTGCTGGGATCAACAGGGTATCGTCTACTTTGAAGTGTTGCAACCGGGTCAAACTGTCAATGTCCACCGCTACTACTAACAACTGATCAACGTGCACCGTGTAAAAAAAAGGCTGGAGTATCAACAAAGACATGACAAGCTGATATTCCTCCACGACAACGCCCCATCACACACGTCAAAAGTGGTTCAAAACTACTTGGAGACACTTAAGTGGGAGCTGCCACCCCATCCCGCTTATTCACCAGACCTGGCCCCCTACAGACTACCATCTGTTTGCGTCGATGGGCCACGCTCTCGGTGAGCAGCACTTCGATTCGTATGCAGACGTCCGAAAATGACTTGATGAGTGGTGTGCCTCGAAAGAGCAGGACTTTTTTTTGGCGTGGTATCCACAAATTGTCCGAGAAGTGGGCAAAATGTGTAGCTAGCGAGGTAAAGCACTTTAAATAGCTTGCTTTGTGCTTTCTATAAACACACTATGTGTTTTGCTGACTACAAAACAGCGGATTTAAGCTTATACACCTGGTATATATATATATATATATATATATATATATGTGTGTGTGTGTGTGTGTATGTGTGTTTTCATAAACGTAAGTAATTTTTTTTCTACAAATCGAGTAAACCAGAAGAGAGAATCACAATAGTCACATAGGACAAAAGACGCATCAGGGCAACCCTAAAATTCAAAAGAAGACTCCATGTGCACAACGTCAAATGCCTTATACCCAGTATACGGTACCCATAATTTCAAGAGTGTAATTAAAGCTCCATTTGACGTCGCGTACATGGAGTGTGTTTTTCAAGGTTGTCCTGATGTATTTTTTTACTGTGTTACTATTATGATAATTCCTTCTGTTTTACTCATTTTGTAGAGAATTCTCACTTATGTTTGTGAAGACATACCTGCCAAAGAATCACACGGTACAGTGGCTTTGCAGTTTTTGTCAGCACTGTCATGTATATTCAAGTATTTAATTTTAGTAATAAATGCCTGTTCGACCGAAACTGCGGGAGCTGATACTGTCTTTCACTTCCTGCAAACTTTTAACATCCTCTAGCGGACCAACGCAACCTTACACGCTCAAATTACTTTGCTGGCATTATCAGCATTGGCAGACGAATACATTCACGAAGTCTTGTCAAATCCTGCCTGAACCTAAACCCTTCCGTTGTAAGTATTGACAATTATACTATTACGTATTTACATGTATAATGTTAGTACTAATCACGAACATTTATTAATAAGGCTCAATCCCTGATAACTCGTTGTTATAAGAACATATTTTTTAAAAGGACATCTTTTCGTTTCTTATTAAGTTTCACAATGATTTTCTTTAATATTTCATTAGAAAAATTTTCAGTTTTGTATTTCATTTTGACGACGCCAGAAAAATGTAAGAGAACTGGCGAAATAATGGTAGCTTTACGTTTAACAATACGAATACAACTGAAACCCTTAACATAATAAAAGCTTCCATGGTTTCATACTGGCAAATTATTTCGTAACTATCAGTGGTCTCCATGGATTTTACAATGCAAGATATAGGTGTATAAAATTGTCGCATTATCTTTCCAAGACTGTGATGGAAATGTCAGGAAAAGTTTTAATATTTCTGCCATAATATTTATATTATTCTTTCAGTAGCTATTCAAACTAGCAAAATTAGGAGATTTGAGTTGCCTTTATTCATTCTTTGATTACAGTGAGGTATCACCCCTCCGAAACTTTGCTAAAGGAAGTTCAACCGGACTCGAAATTTTCTTCAGAAACAACACATCTGAGATGATAGAAGGAAACGACAGACCGCCTGGCAATAGTGTAAGTGGTACGCTACTTTTTTTCGCATCAATAGGAAAGATTGAAATAGTTTTGTGTAGAACCTATTAGTGTGGTCATAATGACTTTTACTTAAAGTATGTAATATTATTTAAGTTACGTTATTTTGGAGTACGATTTGAGTAGAAAAATCTATTATGTATAATTACTGGTCGTGACTGTTTGGCAACTGCGAATTCTGTGTGCGTGATCCCAACTTCAAATCAGATAAGGTTAATCCAGTGAACCAACTGGTTCGAAGTTCATTATAACAATAATGCATATCCCGTCCTTAAGTTCGCAAATTCATTTTGAAAGTTAGTTACAAATTAGCAAGTAATCTTAGCCGATAGAGAGAAAATGTCTACTTCAACCTTCCCTATCTGATAGTATTATTTGCGAACGACGCAGCGAAAAAATTGTAACTGAAAAATGAACGTCACTTGGTGTCAACAAAATCGGGTAATGAGGGCTAGACATTATAAATAACGAAGAATACCAAATTTAAGAGCCCCGAAAACCCCAAGAAAATTATAGAAACCTCAATTTTTAGTTAACTATTAGTCATGTTCAATTGATGTAGGACAAACGCATTCGCGATGAAATATTAACCAACGGGTTTTAAAGTAGAATAATACGATATTTATATTTGAAGAAGATGACGTTTCTAGTTAAAATAAATGAAACAGTAAAGAAATAAAATAAACTATTTTCACAAGATAACACAAAGTGTGTACATTTTCAGAGTTGTTGAAGTAATACCCATTTGTACAATGAGCACTGCGCATAAATAGCACAGTTTCACACAATTGTTCACAGCAGTTGTCATCTGTTATGTCAAAGCAATATTCAAAAGGTATAGCAAGTTTCACTGGCAACTCCTTAGATATCCAGTTTTGTAAATCTGTCCCAATTTTTTTTTTTTTTTTTTAATTTTCTTGGGGTTTCCACGGTCACAAATGTGGTATTCTTCTTTATTTATGATGTTCTCTCGGAAAAGTCTAGTTCCATTACCCGACTTTACTGACACCAAGTGATGTTTCCTTTTGAGTTCAATAAATTGGTAAACTTAATTAACTTATTACCATGCGTAATTATGTACAAAGTAATCAACCAAACTCGAGAAGAAATAAAGAAAATTGCGCCCATAGATAGTTAAAGTTTTCGATCAATGAGATATGAAATCTTTCTATTATAAATCTCATTATTGTGTATAATTCTAACGAAAATGTTACACCAGTTAAATAGTTTTAGTTAAAGTTAAATAATAGCCTTATCCGGTATTTTCTTGCAAGAAGCAAGATTTGAGCAGTTGGAAACTCTAATGCCAGTCTGTTTGCCTTCCAATATTGCCGACACTCGTCTCCTCCACCAAAATGAACATGCATCTTCCCACACACATCCTTTCCTCGAAATATGCCACTTTTTGGAATATGTCACTTCTGTATAAATACGAGGAACGTTAATCACAAATGTGCAAACAGTATAAAGGTCTTCTAGCTGGCAATATTGTACCGGAGCGCAATACAATACAGCGGTGCACTGCTTGGTATACTCATGACAACCTTAGCAGGAATGGATTGGTTACTGTTGCCGTTCGAAATACCAAACCCGCAGGCAACTTCGTCAGCATGAAACGACGATTACTTGCAAGGCGTAATAGCTATCATTCAAAAAACAGCCAGCCATCTTTGAAAGTTAACTAGGGCTTTTCCTCTAACATATACAGATGCTTATCAGAATAATGGAAACACCTGAACGAAAGTGCAACTTACCAGATTAATATGGTGTCGGCCCACCTTTCGCCTTCAGAACAGCCTTGATGCGACGTGGGATGGAGGCATAGAGGTCGTGAATGGTAGCAAGTGGAATATTACACCATTCCTCGTGCAGGGCATCGGCCAGTTCTGTGAGAGAGGATGGAGGTGGAAATCGTCGCCGGAGTCGTGTTTCCAAGATGGACCACAGATGTTCAATTATGTTGAGATCTGGGGATTGGGCGGGCCAGGGGAGGTGTTGAACTTCATCCCGATGTTCCTCAAACCACGCTGCAACAACTCCAGCTGTGTGAATGGGTGCATTATCATCCTGGAATATGGCGTCATTGTCCGGGAACAACATCCGGACCATAGGATGCAAGTGGTCTCCTAAAATTGCGACATAATCGTTGGCAGTGATGCGTCCGCGAAGTGTGACCACAGGACCCAATGAAAACCATGATATTGCGGCCCACAGCATCACCGTGCCGCCGCCATGTTTCACAGTTGGGCGGAGACACTGCAGATCATACGCTTCTTTGGGCGTTCTCCACACATAAACACGGCCCGTGGTTTGGAATAGGGTGAATGGTGACTCATCCGACCATACCACACGTTTCCAGTCGTCAACGGTCCAAGTTGCATGGTCGCGGCACCATTTGCGGCGTGCTAAAGCGTTCTGGTCCCTGATGAGAGGTTTGGCCCGTGCAACACGACCCCGTAAGTTCATGTCATGTAATTCGCGGCGGACTGTGATTGTCGAAACAGGTTGGGGGAGGTGCTGATTGAGTTCCTCCGTCACTTGCGCCGCAGTGGCACGACGGTTCCGTGTGACAATGCGCTTTAATACCCGGCGTGCCCTGTCACTGATGCTTTTCTTCCGCCCACTGTTCCGCTTCCCCGATGTGGTTTTCCCGTGTGTTGTGTAGGCCGTCATCACCTTCGACACCGTCTCTGGCGACACACCTAACACACTAGCCACTGCCGTCACACTCACTCCACATAACCGCGCACCAACAATTTGCCCTCTTTGAAACTCTGAGAGGTCCCATTTTACACTACCTCCGTCTGCTGCAGCCACTGCACACTCCTGTTCCACGACGCCTGACGTAGTATGGAGACCGACCTAACACACCACCACCAGCAGTCCGGCGCTGCGGTCGCCACGACACCACTGCCAACCCATACATCTGACGTGTTGCCAACTACAGGTGTTTCCATTATTCTGATAAGCATCTGTAATTTACTAACAGCACAATTGAAGGGACTTGAACCCTTAATCCATGAAAACGAATTTGCTTTTATAAACTCAAGATAAAATAAAATAATAGCTAAGCAAAGCAAACACATTTTATTTAAAAACTACAAACGTGTAAAGGTTTCGCCAACTAATTAACAACTTGGCTTCATCAGACAGGCTTGAGTGTGTGTGATGAAGCCAAGTTGTTAGTTGACTAAACCGTTACACGTTTTTAGTTTTTAAATAAAACGTATTTGCTTTGCTTAGCTATTATTTTATCACAAAGAAACTCATATAATCCATTGAATTTTATGGATTACTACTAATAATATATTACTTTATGCTATTTTTTCACCACATTACATAGAAAATGTACAGAGAAATGTACAAGTGGTCATATTTTACGTTTGAAAAAGTGTCTATTTCGGTTACACCGGCTCTTCCATTCTCTTTGAGTAGTCATACTTGGTCGAGCGTTTGGACAGACATGCCGTAATAAAACATCCGATTGCATGACTGAAGTCATAAGCAACAGATACAACTCAAAAGTTTACGTCCGTTAACGGAGGCCACAAGTAGCTTGACAAATAACAGCAGCCATGCGAAGAGGTAATGACGGCACTGAAGGTGAGAACTGTTATTTTTCAATTCATTGTACGCTTGCGAAAATGTAAAGCGTTTCAACTGACTCAAAAAGATATAAAGAATACGTCCTTTGCTGAGAAAAAAGTCAGTCAAGTAAGAATGTTGAATGGAATGACTACAACGAACGTTGTATGATGTAGCGAATTCAATTCATAGATATAAAATATCTATCAATATAAACAAGTCAACAGCGTCGACAACCCTCAAAGGCATGATAATGCGAAGATTTTTAAAATCTGAATAATCGAAAACGTGAAATACCGCTGTACTGTCCCAAAATCTAAATATTCGGAAAGCAAAGAATATTCACATTTGTGTACAGTCACAGTTCATGTGAGAAGTGGATTTCGAAAATTAAAGAGAACATTGGCAAACTAAAGACCCGGAAATCGAAATACCTCTCAAGTCTACATTTTTCAAAGCGTAGTGACGGAATCTACAGGTTTTTCACCTCACCTTTATGTTTAGTTGTTTCATCAAAGTTCTGTTTGCAGATGAGAACAAATTAAGTGTTGAAATGTACAATAACCGGTTAAAAGTTAGTAGTATGACCGTACCTCTGTAGAGTTAGTTTGAAGATATACTTCACAGTTAAATATTCTTAGATATTAGCTCATATGGGGAAACAGTCAGCTTTTCTTTAATGTAAACAAGGTGCGAGACCGGAATACGTGTTCAGCTGGAGTTAATATCGAAATTGCAAGAATCCACCCTGGGGACTGGGATCTCAAATACGAAATACAAATGTCTAGCATAGGATACGGATAGGACTCTCTCATGCGGATAATTTTTATCAAAGGTTTTTACGACGTATTGACAGGAGGCGAAGTACAGTGGGCAAAACATTCATCTGCGCTATCTACAAAAATGATTTTTTGCCTTGCTCTCTGCAGCAGTATAACTCGCTGTGATGGAAGGTTAACAGGCTGTGCTTTCTGTTTTGTCCTGTCAATAGCAGTGAAATATGCATCACATTTGCAAGAAAGTGTGGCCGTATATCAAAATATATGCTCAATTGCCATCAGATTTGTAACAGACTGTCTGCATCAAACAGGTTGATAAGGATAATTACTGTTTTTTATTATATGCAGTGTAACAGTCGGTGTACACTAAGCTGCGTCTGCTGTTATGTTCTTCTGGAAGGTTTGTCAGCACACGTGACTATTCCTGACTACAACTCACTGTTCCGGCATTTGCTTGGTGTGACAGGAAAGCCATTTAATTTTTGTGGTTCATATATACGCCCATAAAGCACATTCGGTATTGAATTTTATTCATGAAAGCTTCTCTGATCTGTGATGGACTAATCCAAAACAGTAGGTATCACGATTTTTTAAATCTTGAGAGATACGCCGTTTTACAACTAAGCCCCTCAATTATGTATGACACGAACGTATGATCACAAATCTGGTACTGCTAGTAACAGATCCTGATATTCAAATTTGTCTTCCCCTTTATTAGGGAGAACTGGCTAGTAGCCTATTTGACCCGAAACTGTACGTCTCATCCCTAGAAGCTCGCTAGCGAATGGACGATATTACTAAACATTTAGATTTTAACATGCCTTTTCAGACATTTTGGGTGCTCTTCTATATTTAAAAAATCGACACATAAATCAAGCGTCCAGGAATGCAAACCACAATGACCGCTATACCAGCATATATACCATATACCATAGAAGCATCGGCATCATGAAGTTTTTGTTGAAAATGCAAATCCTTGAATATAATTTGAATTGTCTCCAAATCACATCCATGAGAGAGATGTATGTGGATATAGTAAAGTAGTAAAGGCGTTTGAAACACTAAACATTTATATATTCGAACACATTAATTATTGTCTCAGCCTACAGATATTTAGATCGAAAGCTTGAGACTCACTCTTTTACTTTTTCTTTCAACCGAGAAAACACTTAAGTTCGAAAAGTTCATACCACAGCGTAGCCAAGATCCTAGCCACTCTCAGGTCCTTTTAATATCCTCTCCTGATTAATTGCTGAGAGGAGAAAATCAGGCCGAGAAATGTGCTCAATGAAGTTTGGTTATGGTACAATGACAATTTTCGAATGACAAGGAATGGGGCACAAAACCAAAAGCTTTGTTCGAGTAGGCTGCAATACTTTATCTAGTGCACACGAGTGTACACTTCTGTGTTTGAGTGAGTAGTGCAGCCTGCACCTCTACTGTGCGGATGGCCGGCGTGAGTACAACAGTGGCGGCCGGTTGTTGTCTCCACTGGGTGTTGCACTCAGGTCCGCCGCCAGCCACAAAGAGTACGGGGTCAAGAAAAAAAATCCCTTTCGGTAGGCCTACAGGCTGAGGTAGATTTCGAAGTTTCGCTGGGAGCCGAGGCTCGCCCCCCAACTTCAGTGCTTTTGAGAGGATGCGCCTCCTTTATCTTAACCAAAATCTCCCTGCAGCACTACACCACCACGGAGTACATCTTCACCCTCCCAAAGGGAAGATTTGCCCCATTTATTGTAACCTACTCTTGGTCATACACCTTCATTGAAAATTTCGTTTCACTACCTTCAATGATTTGGAAATTGGGTTTTTGGGGCGGACATTTTGGATCCAAGTTGACGACTTTTTGAAAGTTTTCTTATTTTGTCGTGACCTACTTGTGATAGTACAACTTCAAGTAAAATTTCATTTATCCAGCTCAAACGGTGTGCGAAATGGGATTTTGGGGGGTCATTTTGGATCCAAGATGGCGACTTTTCCCAAATGTTGTGATATTTCCCTAAGCTACTCGTCATAATGCACCTTTATGCCAAATTTCGTATCTCTAGCTCAAACGGTGTGGAAAATGGATTTTAGGTCCGCCATTTTGGATCCAAGATGGCGTCTTTGAACTCATTAGGTAACATTTTAATAATCAAAAAGTGATGTTGTACATTTATGCCAAATTTGATTTCAATAGCCCCAGCAGTTTAGGCTGTGTATTCTATACAACAATGGGTTCGGTGGCAATTTTAGATCCAAGATGGCGACCGATTTTCCTCATTAACGAACTTAACCGAGCTATTAAGCCTAGCTACAACATATAAAAATTTAGTTCAAATATCTTCAAAATTATGGCCGCTAGCGTGTTAATATATAAATATATATATATTTATATATATATAAATATACAATTTCATATCGTACCGATCTCAATAGGTATATTTTCTTCGAAATCTACCTAATAGGGAAGGACCTAGGCTTACTAAACATACATAACATTAAATATATGTAATCGGACAAGGAAAATTCACAGGGACTCAGCCCACCCCAGGCTGCGGGCCTGAACTTTCACTATGTGATAGAGGATTGGGTAGCTAATCAGTCACAATCAATCAATGTAGAGCGTAATTACGTAACATAGACACAAAAGAAGAAGTGACCTGATTTTTAAATAAAGGGATGTTAAATCAATTAGTTACGATTTTCAGAAAACTTTGAAAAATGTCGTAGCTATAATATTGAGAATAGAATTTGATAGTCTGTCACTATTTTTCGTGACTAGAAGTTTGTTTCACTGTTAGTGGTATTGTTAGTATCAGTTTTAGAAACTTTGAAGATTCACTAAACGTTTTCTCCAAGCTATTTGAACGATAATGGCGAACGAGGCCACAGCTTCTGACATTGATTGAAATTCTTTTGCCTAGGGGATTGAAGACAATTCGTGAAGACAGACATATTCTTTGTCTAGAAATGTGTAAATTGAACACAATCTCTTCAGAGTTTGTTTTGGAAAATTGCAAAAGTAACTCTGAAATTTATCTGGAGTAAACAGCGTGGCTGCCATAACGTGCCATGTGAATGTAAGGATTTTCCTTAGCTAGTAATCACATCGCATACTTCCTTTGCTTCCCTTACACATTGCATTCTTTCACTCTTGCTCCTTTTTGATACCGTGTTCGTATTTTCTGTTGTTTCACTCGAATCATCAAGCTGGTCTTCAATATGCCTAATATTTGCTTCAAAGCAAAGTGCAAAATAGCCCTTTGTGCCAAAGAAAGGTCATTTTCTCGATCTTGAAGTTGATTAAACAAAAAAAAAGAAATTAAAATGGCTGCTAATAAGTGTTTTCTTGACTACTTCAGGGCGATGGATTGTGTTCGGATTTTTGTGTTCCTTCATCTTCACTGTCCTATTCATGCATTGAATAATATCCTCATTATGTTCAAGGACAGTATTTACGCCTCCGGGCATGAACTTCCAATAAAAGTGCTCATCGCTTCCCGCCCCCTTTTAACATTGTTCAAAATATTTATAAAACTAAGAGCACTATCAAAAATGTAAGTTCATAGCACACTAGAGCTTACAAATGACCATGAAATACAATGAACAACGATCTCGAAATCTTGTCGATTGATGAGTGCTGAGACTTCAATTAAATAATGACATCATAATCATTGTAATGGTGACACTCATCAATGAACAAGATCTCGAGATCGCAGTCTATTGTATTTCATGTTAATATGTAAGCACTAGTGGGCTATGAACTTACATTTTTGATAATGTTATTAGTTTCCGAAATATTTTGAAAAATATTTAAAATGGGTGCGGGGATACTACGAGAAAAAAGTACACACGTCTTGCAAATTTGGGGAGAACAGTATTACATTTCTGTTTATAAAAGCAGCTTTCATCATAAATAGATTCACTTGATAAGCGTAACAATGTATACAGGGTGGTGCAAAATTCCATTTACAACACTTGGGAGAAGAATTTACACATGAAAACAAACAAAAAGTTTATGTAACATTTTGTTAAATTCGGCGTCATTTCCGAGTTACAAGCTGTCGCAAATGGCGGAAAAACTACGTGTGACACCTCATTGCGGACAAAGGAAAGGTGTAACAGCAAGCGGTCCCAAACATTTTAGAGAAAGTCATGCCTGAATGACACAATGGTGGAAGAAGCAGGGCGGTAGGGACGTGGTGCAAGGAATTTCTCAAAGGGGGCACTGATGTGGACAGACTGACATGCGGAAAAGGGATGCAGAAGAGGAGAAACGGTGGACAACGCATGTACGATACATAACCGGAACCACCGGGAGTGAGCAGTGGAGCTACTGAAGGGGCCAAGGGGCACTTGCCCCTAACAAGAAACTTGTTCTCCGAAAGAAATAATAATGTACTGGAGTACATTGGTAATGCGAGCAAGGTGTTACCCCACCATAACGCAGTCTACTCCACCCCTAGACGCCCATTCCATTGAGCTCTCGTGAGGTTTGCCGAAAGCCTTTGCGAGCGAGAGCTGTGAGGAAGTCGGTTCTAAAAGCCTATGCCGTGGGAAAGGATGGGGAAAGGTATCGGCCAGGGCCGTGTTGAATTTTATTTTAAGACTAAGTGGCATCTATGGCCTATGCCGTGGGAAAGGATGGGGAATGGTAGCTGCCAAGGCCAGTTTAGTATAGGTACGCTCCCGGCATTCACCTGGCGGAACTACGATAAACCTTGGGGAAATCCAGTAAGGATGGTCGGACCAGGAATTGCAGACCGCCCGAATGCAATTCCATGTGCTCCAACAGATCTACGGACCTGCAGCAAAGGTATCTATTACATCCACACTTGTCGTGTTTCGAAATATGCAACTAAACAATCTACTACCGAGACGCACGGCTCCCTTGCATCCCGTTACGGACATTATGGTTCATACGTAGTGCATCATAGTAATTGGTGGAAAACAGTGTTGCGACGTACTGTACCAAACTGTTGCGTGTTCTTCGGACCATTGTATGATCCGAACTGCCAAACGCTATTTTGACAAAGCTTTGTGTTGGTGTCCGCGCGTGAGCTCCGCTAGGGACGCTGAACGTAAGGTCAGGTATGTTGTATGAGAGCTTGGTGATACGAGAGAGCGTAGCCTACTGTTGATTTGCCTGCCAGTGTTTCGTGTTCCTGCTTGGAATAAAAGTCTGGGGTATATGGTTGAATTGCGCCAAGGAGTACATTGCTGTAGTGTAGTGTTCTATTTAGTTGTTCCTGTAGAAACAATTGTATGACTTTCCGTGTGTGACATACGGGTGTAGTAATAGAGTAGTGGACCTGCAAGAGGAAGGGACGTTCCCCGTTGTTGTTAGGAAGTGTCAAACACAACAATGGCGGACTAAAACCACCCAGGAACTTGGTGATATGCATCTCATATATGGCGAGGCCCATCAAAATAGCCGTGCAGTACGTCGTCTGTATCACGCACGGTTTCCAAATAGGCGGTTACCATCACACGTCTTCTTTCAACGCCTTGATGTGCGCCATTGTGAAACACGATCTCTACTACCCAGTAGTGGTGACCGTGGAATACCCTGAACTGTCCGTACTGTGCAATTTGAGGAGAGCGTATTGGATGCAATGAGGGACTGCGCTAGCACCAGCACACGTGCCATTCCTCTGCCACAAAACACCCACCATACAAATGTACTTCGCGTTCTGCAGGAGGAGGGCATGCACCCATTCAAATTGCAGAAGGTGCACGACATCTTGCCTACATACTTTCCCTTGCGTGTAGCATTTTGCCAATGGTATGTGCAATAAACGCATGCCAACCCGCAGTTCCCAACATTAGTTTTCTGGAGAGATGAGGCAATGTTCACCAGGGATGGCGTGTTCAATGCGCACAACAGCCACGTCTGGGATGTAGAAAATCCGCACGCCGTCGTTGTACAACAGCATCAACATCGGTTTGCCGTGAACGTGTGGTGTGACATACTTGGTGGCCATTTGATAGGACCTTGCATGTTGCCCCATCGTTTCTGTGGTCCGATGTATCGTGTGTTTCTACGTGATGTGGTGCCGGAAATCTTCGAGAACGTACCACTGGAAACTCGACGTAATATGTGGTTTCAACATGACGGCGCCTCCACACATTTTGAGCACGGAGCTATGTTCGTTCTTGCCGATGTGTTTGGCGATCGTTGGATTGGCAGAGGTGGACCTGTACCATGGCCATCTCGATCACCCGACCTGCCACCGTTGGATTTCTTTCTGTGGGGAGAAATGAAACGATTGGTGTATGGGATCCAGGTGCAAACTGGGGAGGATCTCCTTGCTCTTGTCATTGCAGTTGTAGGGGCAATCAGGGACTCGCCAGATGTTTTGCTCGTACCAGGAACTCCTTAATTCGCCGATGTCATCTCTGTATGAACGTCAATAGCGACCAGTTTCAACAACGTCTGTGAGGTGCTTACGTGCTCAAGACACAGTAATAGTGTTTACGTATTTCTGGATTGAACTGTGGAGTGTTTCTTCATGGGGAATATCTTCCAAAATGACACTGTTGTTACTTGCTCCAACTGTGGAGTGTTTGTTCATGGGGAATATCTTCCAAAATGACACGGTTGTTACTTGCTCCCCATGTCTGCTACTCCATTCGTATTTGTGGTTCGTCCATGCTCGGTAGTAAGCCTAATGACCAGCCTAGATTATCCGTGGTTTGCAATGCTTGCTGCGTGACAATATGAAGCTGTAGTACGCTGCACTGATCAACGTTCGCTATTGCGCCTTACTACTGTGCCTACTACTGTTTCCCTGTCACTGTGTGCGTTTATCCAACGTTTTCCTCCATCATTTATCCGACACTTCCGCTGGTTCTTTAGTGAGTTCTCTGCCCACTCTACACTGCGCACATATTTTTACAGCATTGTTTTCTTCAGGTACGACTTTCTCTGTTGTCCTTTTACCCACCTCTGCTATTTTCAATCCTTCTCGCCCTACTGCTACTTTCTGCCAGTACGAACCGACTTTCTCACGGCTCTCGCTCGCAAACGCTTTCGGCAAACCTCACCAGGGTTCATTGGCATTGGCAGTGGTGTCTAGGAGTGGGGTAGACTGCGTTATGGTGGAGTAACACCTTGCTCGCATTACCAATGTACTTCAGTACACTGTTTTTTCTTTCGGAGAACAAATTTCCTGTTAGGGACAAGTGCCCCTTGGCCCCTTCGGTAGCTCCACTGCTCACTCCCGGTGGTTCCGGTTATGTATCGTACATGCGTTGTCCACCGTTTCTCCTCTTCTGCATCCCTTTTCCGCATGTGTCTGTCCACATCAGTGCCCCCTTTGAGAAATTCCTTGCACCACGTCCCTACCGCCCTGCTTCTTCCACCATTGTGTCATTCAGGCATGACTTTCTCTAAAATGTTTGGGACCGCTTGCTGTTACACCTTTCCTTTGTCTGCAATGAGATGTCACCCCGTAGTTTTTCCGCCATTTGCGACGGCTCGTAACTCGGAAATGACGCCGAATTTAACAAACTGTTACATAAACTTTTCGTTTGTTTTCATGTGTAGATTCTTCTCCCAAGTGTTGTAAACGGAATTTTGCACCAGCTTGTATATATTATAGACAGCAATGTCCTACATAATAGCAGGAGCCGCCTGCAGTAACACTATTATGTTGGAATCACATGATTGGCAGGACAGTGCTGGTATCAACATTCCATAATGAGTGAACGTACATATGTGAACAGTGGAAGTAGAATTGTCATGCAAATACTATAAAAGACACACTCTGGCAGCAGCAGGTTAAGTGTGTTGCGGAATGTGAAATGTGTTTCAAGTTATTTTGGTGTATTACAAGTACTTCGCGAGATGGTAGTACAGTTTTGTTCATGGCTAGAAGCTAAAACTATAATTATTTTGTATGGAAGATCTATTTTAATGCAAAAATGAAAATCAATAAGATTAATATTATTAGTATGCGATAATTTAAAGATTTCTGAATGTATTTATTTTACTGCTCATACGTAAAAGAACATTGCTCGCAATAATATTCTTGTAACATGTTATATAAGTTGAAAAGTGAGGTTATAAATGCAGATACCAAAATTAGTTGGATTTAACGTCTGATTTATGAAAAAATAAAGTACTTAAATTTTGACTACTTAAAATTTACTTCTAGGGGCATTTTGCTCTAGAATGAAGTTATTAATTTCAATATTAACCTCATGGAGGTCTTACATTAACATCAATGATCTTGCGATACTTTCCGTCATCCATTCTTTCCGTCTGGTGTACATCTATACATTTTAGAGGTAACTTGCGTACAAGATATACGGAGCGTCCTGCCAGGCAGGGGAAATCTACAACCACGAAACGGTCAGTCAGTACGTAAAAAGCAGCCCTCTTTACAAGCCTGGGTCGCTCTGTAGGACGGCGGCTACGTACTGAAATATTAGTGTAAATTACTTCATGACGTCATTTTAATGCCTGCGCACCTGCAGTTCTTCACAATATTTTCCAACAGCATTTTACACAACACATGGCCAATAATGTTGTTAGCTACGTCTGTTCGACTATACTCGGAAACGCAAGATTGCTGGACGGAACGTACAGATTTAAAGAACATTCTGTCCTTAAATCCTATCAAAATGTTTCACTGTGTAGGCTTACTTTATGTTTATTGGGACGCTGATTATGAATTTTTTAATTCCCACAAAAATTCTCCCCAAATTTTGAACCTCCGCCACCACAAAAAAACGGGTCCTTTGAAAAAATCGTTCTTTTTTGTAATTCGGAAAACATACCTAAAACTTCGTAAAGTAGACAAAATTTGCAATGAAAATGTCCTGTGACATTTGGACGTAGGACGAACTGGGGGGTGGGGGCGCTAGCGCGCATCGGAAAATACGCTGCGGGTCTGCATGAGCTAAGTTACGCAACTCCGCTTAATCACTCACTTCGTTTACGTTCGCTCTCCCGTCTCCTCCTCTTTCTTTTCCTTCAAAACTTTCCCTCCCCTTATTCTTCATCTTTTTCAGCATCTCGAAATCCCTAACTGCCTTCCTAAAAAAGACAAGAGAAGGAAGAAGAGTGAAGTACTTTCCATTGTAAAATCCTGGGGAAAATATTTGTTTCAGTTAAAGTTTGAAATTTTAAAATTTTCGATAAAATAAAAAAAATACATCTATGCAATAATGTTACAAGGCAGTTGAAACATGGTTTAATAGTTCTAGGTTTACTTTTTTGCCCAAGTCTAGTGCTTAAAGTGGGGGGAAACGAGAGGGAACTTAGTTCCCCCAAAAGATTATCTTGGGAACTTCGTTCCCCCAGGGGCGAACCTAAAGGGGGATGTTTAGGTGTAACACTCCCGTCCGTCTACAACCGTTCGGCAAATCCGTGTTTATCAAGGATTTCACATTGAAACTTTGGAAAATGGAATGCAAACAAACACGTTTTTACGTTTAATCAGAATCAAGTTGGTATTAATCAAGAACAATTTAAGTTATCGTTTCGGCACCGGTGTATATAATTGTTATTCGTCAAATTTATTGTAAATTCGGCAAATACATTGTATTTTATGAACCGTTTCATTTCGTTCGTGAAACAGTTCTGCAAATCCACATGTTTGTCGGGATTTTTAGGACCATTTAAGATTACTTCTGTATTATTGAAACTAAGTACCATATAATTAACTAAAGATGTATTCAATAGTTAAACCCGAATCAGAAACTTTCGTTTTGATTCGTCAAATATTAGGTATAGTTAATAAATAACGAGGCAGAAAATACCTCACGAGCACTATGATAATGAGAAAACGTGAGGCAGGTCTGAAATGTAGGTACTGGTGTAAGGAAAACGTTTAGCGCATTTATCTTTTGCTAGATGACGTATATGTCCCGGAACAAATGTGAAAATGATGTTAGCCAAGCAGCGGCTGCGTCCATTTTGTTCAGTTTGAAAGCGACACCAGAACAACAGGCCTGTCGCATGACCATATCGCTGCAGCGTTACAACGACGCTCGGGACGACTATCTCTGAGCACATGTTACCAGTGACGAAAGTTGATGCCACCATTTTGAGCCCGATACCAAACGGCAAAGTCTTCAGTGGAAGCACACAAAGGTTTCAAACGGACGATAAAGTCAAGGTGTGCATGCGCAATTCGTTCAAACAGTAGCCGAAGGATTTCTACGAGCATGGCATTCTTGGGCTAGTATCATTCTGGCATAAATGCTGAAACAACTGCGGACAATAGTTTTAAGATAAGTAAAATAATTACTGTGAAATATTCTCTGCCTCGTTATTTATTGACTGCTCCTAATATATATCTAGCAAACCATCAAATGTAAGACTGCGTAATGGCCATTTGTAGAGTCAATTCGGCAAATAAACATTTTGTTCTTAAAAATCATCACTGTGTTGTCAGCGGAAAGCGCAGAAAATTACAGTGTAGTGTTACCCAGTTGAAATTCAATTACTAGTGATCTTGATTCACCTCTAGGAGGACAGACAAGAGAAATGTTAAAAGAAGATGAAAATTCTACGCAAAGTTCTATCAAAACTGATTGCAATTGGGTGGAATTTGCTGGTCAAATAGCAGCGCTTTTCAATGACTTCGAGGAATGTAAATTAATTCTATCCAAGATTGGAAAATGAAGATTCTCACAATCGCATCTTGTTCCTTTTGGAGAGCGTACAACTTATGACAACTACACGGGACAAATGTACTTAATTTATACAAAGTGCCAACCAAGCTCTTGAACACACCTCAAACGAAGTGAAGCTTAAACCAAATGAAGAACTGAATAATCTTCTAGAACATGATCCAGGAAAAAAAGAGTGAAGATTACTACAAAAGCCAAAGAAACTACCTAATAGCTCTTGGCCCGCATCAACCAGTGTTAGCACAATTTCCAGCAAATAAAAGTATAAGTAAAACAAAGCAATCACATTTCAGTCCTAAGTGGTATAAAGAGGACTCATATTGAGTACAGAATTGAAAAAACGCAGCATTTTGTTTTGTTTGCATTCTTTTTTCAGAGGGTGTTGGCAGAGAAGGTGCTGATGAGGCTCGGGTTCAAGTAGGTATAAGGCAGTGGCATAAAATGAAAAGTATTGAAAATCTAAAGACGGCAAACTGGCACAACAATTTTCTTCGAAAGCACATAAACAGCACTTCAGGATTATTGTAATTTTGTTTCAAAGACAACCCATGTTGACTTTCTATTGATTAAAACAAAACGAAAGGAGATGATTAGACAAGAAGAGCAGAATGTTCGCAATACACAGGCTTTAAGATTTTAATAGACGTCGCTCGTACTTTAGGAAGACAGGGTTTGGCATTTCGTGGCGGAGATGATGATTGTAATTGAAACTTTCAACAGTTCGTTTAGCTTAAGTCTAGGCATTGTAATGTAATGAAAAAGTGGCTTGATGCCCGGAATTTACGACCTTTCCATGTATCTTACTTAGGAGGGAAATGCTAGACTGAATTCATTGAGTTGCTTGCAACAGAGACAAGAAAAACAATTATTAATGAACTGAAAAATACATAAAGTTTTCTCTTATGGCAGATTCAAAGCCTGATACTTCTAACAAAGACCGTCTTTCTGTTGTTGTTCGTTATGTTCATGAGGAAGGTAAGGATAAGGAGTAACTTCTTGAAGTTCTTGAACTTTGACAAAACTGGTCTGGGAATTACAAAAAAAAAATGATGTTCTTATAAGTAATGAATTTGATTTGAGCCATATAGCATTTCAGTATTATGATAATGCCAGCGTAATGTCAAGAGAAAACAAAGGAGCACAGAGAAAGTTGTCTGAAATTGTAGGTCGTAAAATCTCTTACATGTCGTGTTAGGCACAAAGACTTAACACGTTTCTGGAACATAGTTGTGATGCAAGTGCTATTATTGGTGATTTCTTCAGTGTCCTTGAAAATCTGTATGTATTTTTACATCAAGTACAAAACGTTTTAATTTCTTAAATAGTGAACTATGCAAATCTGAATCAGCACTTCATTTGCGCAACATTTCAAAGACCCGCTGGACAGGGGACCCAAATCCATCAAAGCTCTCTAATATTATGTATAATGATAATATTTTAACACAGAATCTTGAAGAGAATGAACTAAATATTCTTGAGGCATTCGTTCAATAAAATCATTTGAAGATATCAGGAATAATAGTGAAGAAATGAAGAATCTGATTTTGAGTGCAATTTCGTATTTGGGTATTGATGATAAAATTGACTTCAATCTTCATCGTCGTCGTTGTGTTGTGCTTAAATGTCTGGATGACAATGCTGAGTCGAAAATTCATCATTCACTGGAGTCTTTGTATTCAAATGTGTTTATAGGAGTGTTAGTACGCTGTTTATCTTATTCAAGGAATATCTGAAGAAATGCATAGAAATAGTCAAACCTCTTTTCTCAATTTTCAATACACCCATGAACAGAGAAAATACTAGTATTAGCCGTGTCGAAGGAGCAGCTTCTTTATATCCAACAGCTTTAAAGTTTGATACTTTTGCAGTGCTATCGGAGTTGGAAGTACTCAGTGATCAGATCGTGAGTGAAGTATCATTATCAGGTGTAATCAGTAAAGCTCAAACTATGAAAAAGGTACTATCACCGGCAAACAGCATTTGTAGCTATGCTCTTGCAGGCCCAGTGTGAGTTGCATCTAATGAAATAGCGTTCAGCAAATTAATGCAAGTTAAAATTCACATTCGTAGGACAATGACGGACAATAAACTAAATTCCCTTATGATACTGTGTACCGAGTAGGATATTGTAGATAGTCTTTATATATGTTAGATTGTTCACAGATGGGCGCTCCTTAAACAAGACGTGTCCACATATTTTAAGCATATTTTTTGTTGATTTACATGAATTTGTAGTGACTTCAACACAAACCATATTTTTTGTAAAGTGTAATACGTAAAATTTCGTACGTCACGGAAAATTTTCTTTGGGTCAAGAATTTCAATGAATGTGTAACATCTTTCCCTTCAAAAATATAATGGTGAGATTCGTTTTTTGTGATCAGAAGTGTGTTATTGTTATTATCAACTTACAGAACATATGAGTTAAAGTAAAAAAATGCATACGTAAAATATACTTTGTTGTGTTTTTATTGTAACTTTAATAGAGAAAACTGAGTAAAATTCTTATTTTGACTCTCGGTATTCAAATATAAGAGACATAGGATATTCATTTTTGTAAAAATTGCATATGTTAGCAATAAATGAATACTCTGCAAGAAGAGGATATTTGACTATCAAAAGTTTATAGTAAATTGAAAATAGAGTTGTCATTCTTGAATTTTCACTGAATCTTGATGTATGTACATTAATATTTTCACACCAGCAAAGTCTCTTAGAAATTAATTACGAATCGCAATAATGACGTAAAGCTTAGGTTGCTACAAATTTCAAATTTGCAATACTTTCTCCTAATTCATTAAGTCCTTCAAATGTGAATTTTATTATGTTAAAGCATTAATTTTTATAAAGGTCTCTGTGTATTAATATACTTGTTTTTCTTTCTTAATGTAATATTTTCTTTTTAATAGCATTTTTTTTTCAAATATACGGTAAATCGATTATTATCGTTAAGAATTATTGTGTAAAGTAGTATTCAAAAATAAAAAAAATTATTACATTAGTGTTATAAAAGGTGTGTGTATAAATCGATATAATAATTTGAAAACTCATTCTGTTATTTAAAATTGTGTATTTTTGAAGGAATAAGATTACAAGATTATTGATGTAACCGCAAGCAAGCGGAGAATACTCCAGAAATGTTGAACTTTGGTTCGAACCCGGATTCATCCTAATACAAGACAAACTATCTGATACTGCACTTCGTTATTTGGTGCATTATACTATCCATTCGGCACATTAACCCACTACATCCCCCACCTCATGAGCCTTCGGAACGCCCCTGGTTCCCCATTTTGTTCTTCCTTGCAAAGCAATTGTTATACATAATTACATATTTTCAGCCCCGCCGTACATTGGCGTTCCTCCACTTTTTTTTTTCACTTTAATCACTTCCCAAGTCTAACTGAAAATGAGAAAAAAGTAGAATAGAGATGCAATTGTTGTTTGTATTATTTATTTCATTCGTAGAGGTATTTTCGGGGAGACGTTTTAGCTCTTAAAATTAGGAATATAAGACTAAAAAGAGGTAAATTTATGATTAGTACGCCATAGATTGGAAAATATAAACATTCCCCTACTAATTAAAAGTTTTTTTAAAAATAAAATATATGACAAATCTGAGTCTGTTTTTAGGGATAACTTTTAATTATTCTTCTCCGTTTGACTTCAGCCGAGGGCCCAGGTTCATCTATGTCACTTTGATCACTACCAGATGTGTCAAATGTTGCTCCGTGGATTTCACCTAAGTCTGAAACATACGAAAATATTTGTCAGTCAAGCTTAAAATTGAGTTCATTCCTCAGAAAGATAGTCCAGTCAAAATGTAGAGAATAGGTGCATTAATTCGCGTAGTTCTGAAATTTTGGTATGTTGTATGGGTCGAGCAAGTGAACAAAAATCCAAGTTTTCCAATTACAACGACCGACGCCACCAGCGCGAAAAAACTGAAAAAGCTTCGGCCAATTTTCGTTTTTTTGACGAATATCTCCTAAACAATGTGTTTAATAGAAAATGTTAAGGTTAGCCATTTTAAAGAAGAATACATTTGCTAAATTGTGCATGCAAAACGGTTTTTTCTACTTCAAATAGTTTCGGAAATATAGCTCTTCAAAGTTGGGCCATCATTTTCAAAAAAGATAAAAGTAGACAGTTTCAGCCAGTTTTTTTTGCCCTGTAACTTCTAAATGGCGAGAGCTACGACAAGATGTCATATCATAAGTTGTAAACTAGATTATATTGCCTACAATATGATTACAGAACGGTTTTTCTACGTCTAATATATCACGGGATACAGAACTTTGAAACAACGTTGTTTTTGGAAAATGAAAAAAAAATGAATTTTGATTGTTGTACTAAATTTGATAGGAATGAATTGCTTTGACAACATTGAAAACGACATATTTGCAACTTAACAAGAATAATAACGAAGGAATTATTACTCAACATTGTATTTATTTAAACATCCAGAAATTTCACAATTTTTCCCGTTTTGAAAAGCCAGGTAGTTTCGACCAAGTGGTCTACATTCAGGTCCGTTTCTTCAAGTTTCGCTAGTTGAACGTTCACACTATCATCTTCCAGTTGTTCATCTATTATGTTGGTAGGTAATGTAGCGTCAACATCCGCTGTATCACAGTCCATAATAAGGGGTGCTACATTTTTGCAGAACTGCCCAATACAATGCTTGTATATCGAGGCGCAATTCAGCCGTGCTTTTCTGCATCTGCATGAATTCGTACAACTCTTTTGGGTCCTCTTCTGTTTTAGAGGAAAGAGGTCCTGCGGTGTGTTCATCCAGCCCAATTCTAAAGGATTTTTCTCTTCTCCCAGCCACGCACGTATCTGGTGGTATGTCTTCATGGCATGCAACCGAGCAGCATCCCTAGTGGGGGCAGTCTGGAAAGATGGAAATTTGTTTTGGTGGTTGCTTTTACAAACATGTAATATCTAAGAACCTATTGAGTCTAACAACATATTAATTGTTTATCTCTGTAACACAGAATGTGCACAGCAGTAATGTTCGAAGCATTCTAAGTATGATTCTATATTTGCTTCGTGAACATTTAATGTTTCTAATCCCACATAAGAAGAGAACAACATCCTGTTAAGCACTACAACCTTCGGCAATGTTAAAAAGCAGGTAAATTCATCCAAATAAAACTTTAACCATGATTCGATTATTTTAACTTCAGGCTATTATACCCAGCCATAAAATAGTACAACTTTTGTGAAGTTCTCTACAACTAAATTGTTTGTGATTAGTTCGATTTCAAGAATGTTGCTACTAATATAAATACGAACACTTTAAAGGAAATGCCAAAATGCACAGCAGATATCATATACTTTAATATAGCACAGATGATTCATAGGCCAGAACATCAATCAGTTACAAGTCTCACGACATGACTTGTTAAAACAAGGCTTATATCACATTAGACCAATAATCGTTGATTTTCAGTATTACATTCAGTAGCTTCAGACTCTTTGGCCTTTTTTGTTTCAAATTATGTCTACTTTCCGAATTTCTAAGTATTTTTCCGAATTTTTTAAAAAGACCCGATTTTGATGGGTGTTTTTTTACAATTTGGGGGACTGTGAGGGGAATTTTGGTGGGAAGATATAAATTCGGATTCAGCGACCCAAAAACATAAATAGTGCTGTTACCGCCCATACAATTAATTTTATCTTTATCTTATCCAAAAACATAAAGTAAGCCTATTTCCAGAAATACCATGATTTTTTCCAGGTAAGGTTCCTATATGGTATAATACCTGAACTATGAATCTCGGAAGTGCAATATGTTACCATAGAACCGCGTTTTTCCACAGCATGTTTAATGCTCTAACTATTTATTTCCTTCTAGACTAAAGAAATAAGACTTAATTTGGATACATTCCTGACCCTCTCACACAGTGACTCGCGTTTCCATGCGTTAGTAGTAGCACAAACTTTAGTGAGGGAACAAACTTTCACCCCAATTATTATTGCACAACGACAATAAAGTATTCAGTTTAGTCTTAACAATATCCTTTTCCACTACACTTACTGGTTTATGGACGAAATTACAAAATTCCACGAAAATTAAAAATTTAACTAAATGGGAACGTTTGTATGTCCAAAGCCCATTAAGTCCCAAAGACGCCTTGAGTAATGGTCGCATATAATACTTTCGCACGATATATTAATGTAATCATTAGGAATATTTAAGATATGGCAACGTGACCGGGGCTATATGTAAGAACCTTCTGCTTATTGGTGGTCAGAATCTACAGAAGTAAAAGTATGCCTAGTTCTGCTTCTGTTCAAATACATGTTTACTATAACTTTTACTGCTTAATGATCTTAATATTCCAATTTTTAGTAATCAATGACAAGACCAGCTAGTTTTCGGCTAGTGAGGAGGTTTTGAGGCGCTTGAGGAAATGGATAGCGATAGGCATTAAACCACACTGTGCAACAAGGTGGCGATAAGGCAAGATTTTGCGCTCGCGAGCTTCGTAAGTTATTACAAAAGGATACACATTTCTTGACACTTGGCGTTTCAAATTACTGATGGAGTATTCAAATATATGCAAACAGTGTCCTTATAATAAAGAAAAATCCAGCGGCTTCCGTGCAAATGCTATACGGTAAAGCGAAAATGTTCAGGGCTACATATACTAATGATCAACAACAAGAAGGCATAACCCTCGAGTATAATGAAAACTAACGCAACCCCTACTTGATTTCCATTGTTAAATTTTTCGTGAAATCCTTATTTGAAAAGTGTTGTCAAAGATTACCTTTTCCGCAGACAAGGGCTGTGAGCGAAGCTAAAAATTTCTAGTAATTCTAACAGCACCTTATTTCGACTTATAAATCATTGTCCCCATGAGGCACAATAAACTATGGGTAACACTTAAAAGCTTTGAATACGAAATTTGTCTTCATGAATTTATCAATCTAACTGTAGCTACATTGATGTCCCCATGTGCCAGGCTTATATTGATAGAAATTTTCAAAACTGTTGTAATTCTACTCGTAATTTATTGTAATACTGACTTCGTGCGTTATGTTAGGGTGGAAATAAGTGAATCTTGCTACCTACAAGCATTTAGTTTGAACAATCAACAAATTAGCTTTAAGAAGAGTAGGAAACATGTTTGTATTTAATGTTCAAGAATTGTGTTTATGAAATTCAGGAATTCCAGCACATATACAAAATTAGAGGTATTGTGCCAAGTTATGGCTCCTACCGAGTGATGGATTTCATTCATTTCTATAATTTGGTAACACACTAGTATCAGAGTTAGGAAATATTTATTCCGAATAAATATGTAGAAAGCTAGGATACAAAATTGTTTCAAAAGGACAATTAAAACTTACCACGAGGTCAACAATGAAATACGAAAACTCAGTCCTTCTTATAAAAACGATTATTACACTCTACCATATGGATATCGTACTAAACAGTATTCGTAACTGATTATTGGAGATGTGATGACTTAAGAAATGTAACATGTGACATTAGTACAAATGTTGCACTTAAACTATGTGAACTGTGAAATTAAGCAAATGTGAGGTTTAATTACATGAAAGGTCGCGTTCATGATTCTCTGATTTGTTTCTAATATTGTATAAGTTTTCGCTGTTAAAATCCAATTTGTAATATACAATCAGTTGTTTTATTGTTTATTGCTAGTCCACAATTATTTAAAGATTTTGTTAACCTTAATATGTTGTATATAATTCCTAAAAAATCTTATTCCATTGAATAAAGTTCTTCCAGAGTACGCAAGTTTTATTTTAAACCCTTACCAAAATCCAATTTCTCATTGCTAAATAAAACAGGTTTGTAATTGTATATTCTCCATTATTATTTCTCGTTCATATTTTAAAATGGTTTTACAGATTTGGTGAGCACAACGTGTTTAATCTATGTTGGTAGATAACATCCGTGTCCATTCCTGATTACAGTATTTGTCAATGGTAATAATATATACTCAAAAATATATAATTTATATGCGTCGAAAATAAAGCAATACGTCTCTACTATCAGTATGAGTTTTAACACATTTTTAGTATGTTTGTTTACTCCATATCCCTAGTTAGTTAGTTAATTAGCCTTTCCAAGCTATGTGTTTGGAGATGTATGCAGTGATGGCCAACTTTTATGGAACATTTCATTTGACATTTTTAAAATAATACCAATACTTTAGTTTCCTTTTATGTATGCTGGTTAAAACACAGCCCAGCGTGCTCCACAGTCATAAAATCTCGTTTAACTGTACCTACAGCGTCTAGTCTTCAGCTAAGGCCACTTTGAGATTGAACTTTTACTACTTAATTCATGCTAGAAGAAAATAAAATTAATTACAATTTAATTAATGCATCAATTGGAATGAAGTCATATTGAATTCATGACCTAATCGCTATTAACCATATTTAAAGTTTACTTGTTACTGCGAGGGTAGAGTGGAGTGTTTCCCCAACCAGCATGCTCTAGTGGCATTTTAAGTTGAAACTCTTCCTCCCTAATCATATGAACGGTGTCTTCTAGGGATGCTGCACGCTTGCTAGTGCGGCAATGAACCTACGCACACAGTCCGGTTCAAAAGTTCTGAACTAGAGTCATTGAAAAAAAAAAAGAAGGCTGGTATCATTTTTCACTTTGTTTATTCAAAATAGGCTCCATTAGAAGCAATACAGTGTTGAGCACGTATTTCCCAATTTGTCATGTCATGGCCTTGGGAAAATCTTCTGCGGAAATCCTGTTCAGCTTGTCGGTCACAGCTTCTTGAATCTCCTTGATGGTATCGATTTTTTCACCCTTTAGTTGCAACTTCACCTTGCGAACAGAAAATAATCGGATGGAGACAGGTCTGGAGAGTAAGGGGGATGGAGTTATTTGTTTTTGAGCCAGAAACTTTTTAGTCGTGTCAGTCGGAACAAATCTTGCACACACTTTCAGTTTTCTCAAATCTACGGTTAAGATTCTTAAAAACAAAATTTTCGGTATATTGAGTGTATCTGATATTAACTAAAACGCCACTTTTTGATCTTCTTTGACCGTTTTGGCTACGGCGGCGATGTTGCCATCGGTTCGGGTTGTTCTGGGCTGACCACTGTGCTCGTCCTCCTTCACTGGCTCCTAACCCTCTCGAAAGCGTTTGTGCCACTCAAGAACGGTTGTTCGGCTTAATGTTGCATCACCATAAACTTTCTGAATCATTTTAGCGCGTCTGTTGCAGACATATTGACTTTACATCAGAATTTGTTCTTCTCATCCATTACACACTTTGACACAGACAAACAACAGCGGTATGAATCACACGTCTTCTCTTCTAAACTACTGCAACTACAACAACGCCAATTTGCACTATTGTTAAGTAGGCCTAGTACGACGTAATCAAATCGCTGTTCCACAAATAACGTTGGTAGTAAAGCGGTAAAAAATCAGTCCGGAAACTTATGAACTGGACTGTGTATTTTTACAACAATTCAGGCTTCAAACATGAGTTTCACAGAAAATCTTCGAAATGGTATTAAATCGGATATCCCTACGTTGATGATAACATTTTAGTGTCTGCTACCTCCATCATCTTACAAGCTATGAGGAACATGCAATGATAATACTCATAAACGAAATTATTCCACTTTTCGATCTCCTGTTCTCTCTCTTAGAAGTGGGTCTTTGAAATGTGGGAGCATTAAATATCCCAACCTTTGTTTTCTCATGAGCTATAAATAGAGAGAAGATGTGTGATACTACTTAAGGCCTTGGGTGCGTACATATGTAAGCTTCTGAAACTAAAAATGCTTTCTAGGGTGACGGAAAAGAGAAATAGGAAGTCTTAAGTATTTCTACCTAATGGTCTCTATACCAAGACAATGTTTAATGTTTTTGAATATTTAGTATTTCCATCTCCCTTCTCTACGTAGCCATTTTGGAATACATTCCTCTCATGCATTTTTCAGATGATGGTGCTATAACTTCCACCATAGTAATTGATCAATTATTTAATATCCTCTGCTTAACCGTCTGTATCGTCAATAATAAGTAAATTTATGTCATTAGTACAGTGTCCCTCGTATTCATGTGTTTCTCTTAGCAAGAAAATTGATAATTTCAAATATAATCTCATATCGATTCTTGGGTCTCTTTACAGATTTATATTCACAACTCGTACATCTATCCAGATACATCCATAGGATACTTTTCCCCTTTCAGAGTGAGAAAGGTGTTGCGTCTGCAAGTCACTCCTGTGTTCATGAGCGCAACAGATGAAGTGAAGCGTGTACCTATAAACATTCGGCGATGTTTATTTCAAGGTGAAACACATTTGGCCGTTTTCAAGTATTACAGTCAAAACAATTGCTACACTGATTGTCGTTTAAAGTTTATTGTGAACAATTGTAATTGCACTCCTTATTACTTTCCTTTCTGGGGTAAGTACAATTGAGTATTATTCGTTGAGTATTATTCCTTCAAATGTTATTAGGAAAATGAATTTAATTGATGTAATTTCCTGTAAACTAACATATTAGCATTGATTACGTGTTTTCTTGTAGTTTTGTAGCTAGACTTTAAATGTCGTTCTAATATTGGATTTTCATCATTATTCCCTTCATTCTATTTTAAAGTATCCGCTAGTTTTGTAATTACATCATTGTAGAGTCTCTCCAGAAATAGTTCTTGAGGTGTTTTATTATGGCATTCAGATATTGTATTATTTTTTTAAAAAATGTAACTTGAAAATTATGTTTAGATAGGTAATCTTCAAATTTACTTGATATAAATTGTATACCATTTTCTGATATAAATCTACATGGAAAACCATAATGTTTACAGAAGTCATTTATTCTATTTAGAACGTCCGCGCTGTTGGCGTTACGTAATGCATACATCACAAATTTAGCAGCGACGCCGACTGTAAATAGGATGAAGGTATATCCCCTGGAACGAGGTGATTTCCCAACTATATCAATGGAGATAATACCCGTTGGGTTACTGGCACTGACATGTAGGCTATTTCTTTGTATTTCATGTAAATCGGGTTTAGTTTCCATGCACATTTCACTGTCGCTGATATGCCTTCGCATATGGGATTTCATGTTCTTCCAGAAAAATTGCCAAGCAACGGTCTTAGTAGTTCTCCTTACGCCGAAATGACCAATCACTTCTTGACATTATGACATTTCTTTAAAATCAGCTTAATGACGTTTGAATGAATAGTCAATTTCTATAATGTTTCTTTGCCATAGTGTGTCCATAACTTGTTTTTATAACACCTATATTTTCTACTTCCATGTATAACTTCATTTTGTACTTGATGTTCTTCTTTTGTAGGTCTTAAATCTGGATCATTATCATTTTCAACTTGTAAGTTATGAACGTTTGGAAATATTATACCGACATAATGATCCTCAATCACATAATCAGATGGAGCACGACTTAGGGTGTCTGCCATTTTATTAGCTTCTGCTTGAAGATGACACACTTCATATTGGTATTCTTGCATTTGTAAGAACCATCAATATATTGAATTATTTGATTGTATCTTTCCATTAGGAAATTTAAGACTTTTATGGTCTGTATATATTTTAAAAGATTTACCTTTAAGATATCCCGAGAATTTTTAAGAGTATTTATGATAGCTAATAGCTACCTTTCCATGATTCCATATCTCCTTTCGTTTTCTTTCAATGAACGACTAGTATATTGTATCATTTATTCTTTCCGTATTTAATGTTGTCCTAAACGTCCAACCACTCCAATTGATGATGATGCACCAATCAATGCATGGAAAGCTTTTGAGAAATTGTTTGTGTCTTAACAGATTCATTTACTAAGCAATTTTTCATATATTGGAAGGCATCCTCTTGTTTCTTAGTCCATTGCCATTTGCCTTGCTTTTTCAACAAATTATATAGTAGTATCATTATGTCACTAAAATTATGTATAAACTTACGCCGCCAATTAAAAATTATGTCCAATGTTTTAATTTCTTTTATTGTTTGGTCGTGGATAATTTATGATCGCATCACTCTTTGTTGGGTTTACCATAATATTGCTTCTAGTTATTATGTGTCCGGGAAATTTTATTTCCCTTAATACCAAATGGCATTTACTTAATTTGATTGTTAAGCCAATTTCTAATAATGTCTGAAAAATAATCTATAATCTGGATATATGTTCATCGAACCCATTCGTGAAACAATATAAATCGTCAACACATTTTTATCCATTTTGATGTATTGATACCAAATATTGACTTCATAACAGAAATGAAATACCGATACGGTGCTTACTAATCCCTAATGGTGCCTGGTAAATTAAAACTGATAGTTTCCAAAACGGAAAGCTGTGTAGGTTTTACTTCTTTCTGACAGATTTATCTAAAAGAGACCAAGAGATAAATCTGATTTCGTAAAATAATTGGAGGAAGAATAACTTGATAAAAGGTAATTTAAATCATCTACCTGGTTTCTAGGACACATCACAACTTAATTTAGCACTCTTAGATCCAAAACAGGACGCATAGTGCTATCCTGCTTATCCACGACATATAGATTATTATTATGCAGACTGTTCGATTTTTTGATAATTCACCACCTTCCCAATTTATTAATTTCTTTTAACGGCTTCCCTTTTAACATAAGGAATAGAATATTGTTTCAAATTAACTACAGTAGTATCATCATTTAGCTGTATATCATACTCAAAAGTTTTATGACAGCCAGGTCTCTCATTGAAAACGATTTTTTATTTTAGTATTTCAGTCGGTTGAGCATGATACGTGGTCGGGGGTTCGTACCTCTCGTTGGGCGCCATATAAATGTAGAGTCTCTCGCTGCAAAAGTAAAACTTTAGCCATGGTACCCCTAAATAACTGAGGTATCATGATCTGCTCTCAGGCAGGACGACACTTGGTATATAGAAGAACCCACTTGCACTTCAGAGGGACTTCAACCAAATCCCTAATAAGTAAAAGGACGGGTATACTTTAAATGGCAAAGATTTAATAAATCTTTGTATCTTCTTCGTGTGAGACCTCGTCTCTTTTATTTACTAGTGCTTGCAGACAGTCCCTATCTCCTTCAAAGGGTTACGCCTTCTATTTCGGAAAAAAAAGTGAACGGATGTTGGGTATAGAAGGATCGTGGATTGGCTAAGGGTTTGTAAAATATTTTCGTATCATTTATTTACTAAGATCTAATATCATGGACATTATAATTTTATTTAATAATCAGATTATTCAGGTACAGGATTTCGGGTGATGATCGAGTGATGTTATGAGTATGATGTGCACTTAGATGCCACAAGATATCGACACTATTAATACAAATGATTGACATTTCTTCCTACCTAGAGGCTACTCTAGGTGCAGATGATGACATGTGAGCCCTCGTTGAACATTTATGAGTGCAAGTATGAAGATGAGAAACGTAAACGATGTAAGGAAAATGACAAGTGTGTGAGGAGAGGTGTTTAGGCAGGATGAGATGAGTAGTGCTAGTATCAAAGTGTACATACGGTTTAGAATACGTGGCTTTGAAATCAGCTTTAAAAGTTTCCTTTGTTGCGTGTTGTATAAGTTGAAGGACTTTCTTACGGTCAAAGGGCAACAGATTCTGAGGGACGAGGGTGAGATTTTCTTCGAAAGTGATGGATTGTTTGTTGGAGGTAATTGGTGTTTGTTTGGTGCTCTGGTTCGGGAGGACGAAGTGGTGAGATGTAGGCAGGTGTGTCCCGTTCACCTCCAGGGCGGATTTTGTACTTGTAACTAAAGGTGGCATGTTGGTCTCCACATATGTTGCATTTTGGTGTAGTTGTAGGTTTGTACAATCTTTGGTTTTATTAGAGACGGTGCAGAACCGCATTTTGGATCATTAGGATAGTATTTTGGGTAGTGTGCATTGTGGGCTTGACTGTTTTTCCAGTGTACTGGTCATGGAGATGAAGTGCGTGAAGCTTCTACACTATATCTTCTTTTGTCAAGGTATGCGGCTTTGGCGAGAAGATTGTTGATTTTCTGCTGATGAGTTGTCAGAATTCTAACCATGTAACTTGATGTTCCTTCTTTAATTTCAATGCGGATGCACTTATGAATGGTATGTACTTCCTTTTCTAATACTTGTTCTGCTTCTGCATAAGTCATTGGATAAGGGCTCAGGAAGCGTATACTCAATCTAACAGGTGCAGTCGAAGCGAGAGCTATTGGCAAGATACTGTATGTCTGGCTTTCCTAAAAACACAGCTGGTGTCCTGAAATAACACAAGATGTGGATATAGGAAGGTTTACAAAAAGGATCTGGCTACATTACTCAAGTCTGGCTTGTATTTCGTGTACCAGAGGAGAATGATTTTTAAGTGTCTACTCATTGGAGATGATTTGATAAGTTTGTATGTTATATTGTCATTGTCAAACAATGTTAGGAGATGATTTGATATATTGTCAAATCCTGGGACTGTGTTTCGATTCGAATGAATGACTAATTGAATTTAATTTGCCGTGATGGGTGATGTAATAAGTGTATCTTCGAAGTGATGATAAACGCTTAGTTGTAAGTGAGGCGGTTGATTAGTGTAGAGATGTTCAATTATATTGTGAAGTGCAGTGCAGTACGGAGTGATGGTTGGTGTCAAGATGGTTTGGAAGAAATCTGTAAACACATTGGCTTTTTCTTCATCAGTAGTTAGGGGTTGGTCATCGGATTTGAGAGTATAAGTGGTATGCTGATATTTACCTGTTAAATGATTAATTTTGTCCAGAACTTTGTTGGACGACTTAATGTTGAAAGGTGATTGCATGTTTTGATCCATCTGCGTCGTTTGTACGAATAAAGGTAGTTTGAGATATTCGGTTCCTACGTCTATACTGTCTTAAAGATTCGGGGGTTCTGATCTGTATGTAGTCTCTGAAAGCTCTATGAGATGCTGGAATGATAAGCAAATATTGAGGTGGTACTGGTGGTTTGTGAGGTTGACGTGTCTTTAGTGGTATGTTATTTTTTGTAGCTTGATCTATAGCTGATGTGATATTATCAACGATGCTGTATAGTTCTTGTTCAGTTTGTGGTTGGTTCTCTATGGTCCTACAATGATTCAGTTATTTCGGTCTGATATGATGTCCAATCTGCATTGGCATAGTAAAAATGATGATTTGATTATTATGCTGTTTAGTGTTCGGTGCTGCTGTGTCCAAAGAATCGGTGCATGATCGCTTCCGAAAGGACGAAGTACTCTGGTATTGGCTATAGTCAATGAAGAAGAGTTTATAACAACGTCTGGGAAAGAATCAGAGATCGGTCTGAATGGTGATGGAATATCGTGAAGGTTGGCGTTTAGTGTGGTATTTATGTACTGTCTAAATTATTGTTTTTCTGCATTCGATTTACTATGGAAATTTATATCGGTCATGATGAGATAGTGTCAGAAATTGTTGTCAATATTTAAAAAAAATCATATGGAATTGCATGACCGGGACGAATAGTACAGAAAGTATGACTGTAGCTTTTGAATAGACTGTGACTATGGTGTGTTCGGGAAGATGAAGTTGAGGATGCAGTGTGTAAGATCAAGTTGGGATTGTGCTTTATAAGGGACCTATTGCTGCTGTATATCCTTTAACTCTAACTATCTGTTGTCGACAGTAGGAACGGACGAGTGCGTATTTTGGTATTCTGATTGATTGTCGAGGTGTAAGGAGAATTTCATTGAGTGCAAGAGCTTGTGATGTTCTGGTCGAAGAAGCTGTTCAAAGACTTATGTGTTGGAAGTGATCTGATATTGACGAATAAGAAAGTTAACACTACACTCATGATTTTAATGTCCATTGTCAGGTTCATTTTCAATGGGTTTGACACTGAAGTGAGCATAAGAGCCAGAATAGTGTAGTGTACTCCAAAAGATGATTTTCCTGCAATGGTGATTTGATTGAGGATGTGGTTTCGCTGAAATGGATGAATGTTCTGAAACACTACATAAGAATGAATCGACCTCGTCTCGTAGTCTACAGTCTGCCCTATAAGCATATAGATTACATTGTGGGTATAGACAATTTTCTTTAAACTCATTAATGAAAATTTATTTTTACATAAACAAGAAGGAACAATATTTCTACAACATTAATGTAGCTTCGAACATAATGAAAACTATTGCCGTAGCAGTTAACAAATCTCCAGCGTTCAATTTTGTCGCCTCTGAACCTCACTGCCATCTATTGAATAAATTTAAATATCATTCATATAAAATAGAACACAAATGGGTATAATGTTGAAAATCAACATGTAAACATTGCTTGACAATGCAATATGATACGAAAACTATAAATGGATAATAAATGAATATAATACACACTTTTTAACAATATTTAGTCCTTGAATTATAAACTATCACCCATTACAGTTTTGAAAAATCAAGCAAGCTGGTTCAATTCGTGAATTATTGAAATTAATCACAGTATTCTTCGTTTCATCAACTTTCGTATATATTTTGTTGAATTTCTGCATTTGTTTCTTTTTCACACTTTCACTTACCCATTCTTCTTTCAAATTACTTAACCGATCAATTATGTACCAGTCGTCTGTCTTCATGATATTTGCTAGTTTCGAATGAATATCCCTCAAATCTCTCAATATGAGTGATAATCACTTCATTATGTCTTTGATTCTTTCTCTAATGATGCATATCCTTTCGTGTTCCAAGATCTTCTATATTTTGTCCGGAAATTGTGTCTGACTTCAGCAATCCCTGGAATAACTTCCGTAAGTCGACATCTGCATAGAAACGTCGTATTGTGTAGCAATTTTCTTCTTTTTACTCGTAGTTTTTCTAACGAATTGATTAATTTAATTATTTCCTCTCCATAGAGATCCGTATAACATGTTTTAAAATGTTGGCAAATTGTCTGACATTTTACTAATAAAACTCTTTTTCGGTTATTCACATCTTGTATCTTGGCGATTATACAAAGATATAGAAGGTTTCCACATCTTCCATCAAAATTTGCGACATACTACCATTTAATTTGTAGATTATTCACATCATCAGATGATCCTATCAGTAAAACTGTTTCCATGTTTATGTTCAAACAACAATGAGATGAATATGTAAATATGTTAGATTATTTAATTCAAATTTTGATTGTTGCAAACTAGATTTTAATTACTTCTTTTTATTAACTGATTTCAGGAAAAAGTAATACGTAAGTTACGGTTACCTACTAATACTAATAGTAGTATTATTACCAGTAGTGGCTGTAGTAATTGTAGTAGTAGTAGTTGCAATTGCAGTAGTTGTTGTCTTTGCAGTAGTTGTCATTGTTGTTGATATAATAGTAGTAGTACTCCTAGTAGTTGTACCAACACCATAGTTGTTGTAGTTGTAGTAGCAGTAGTCGTAGTAGAAGAAGCAGTAGTTGTAGTAGTACTGTAGTTGTTATAGTAGTAGGTCCCTAATTGTTCGCCTTTATGGTAGTAGTTGTAGATATATAAGTTGTAGTAATATTAGTTTCATATATAGTGGTAGTAGCAGCATTTGTTGTTGCAGTAGTAATTTTATTAGTAGGTAAGATAAGAAATGAACATCAATTCAATTACTGTAATCCTGCATCGGGAATGCGGGTGGAAACCACGGGTTTCACCGAGTATTCATAAAGTGTGTTCTCAAAACCAAATAACAATTGAAGACCTAAATTGCAAAATATCCCAAGTCCATCGGAGGAATTTTTTCAGGAGGAACAAAAAACATTATCAGCTTGAATGTTTTTGTTTGGAAGTATCTTTTGTGATTTGTCTTATTATTTTCATTTTTGTTCCTCCTGAAACTCTCAACTGCGTGGAACAGAAATATCAGTGTGAAAAATATGTATATACGTTAATGGACTTGGGATGTTTTTCAATTCAGGGACGATTGTTCAAAGTGTAAATTTGGTTACATGTTTTGTATGTATGAAGTAAATTTTATTTTTTACATATTGTGTGAATATAGTGTAACAACGTATAAATTTGAAATAGTTGCTAACTACTTTACATAGTATAAGTTTGTTATGCCACGTAAATACAAAAGAATAAGTAGAAAATCCTGAGGAAAAGCCGTTTTCACACATTGCTGTCTTCAATACAAGAAATTGTTTCTTTTGACAACTTCTATTTCTCCTTCTTCGGACCCACATAGTGTTCAAGCTGTTGTTACGACTTGAAGGGATGTATAGAAAATTCTTCCTTCTGGTGAAATACTTCACTAGACGATTAAGACTTTTTAACTTTTCAGCTATTATTGGCAATGCTGAAAGGTATAGGTGGGCACTGTTGAAGGATACATTTTCTGACGGATTTCTTTTTGAAAGATACATCAATCAAATAACTTGAAAAGGACTTTCCAAAAAACACAGATTTTAAGCAAACAAAAATGCAATAGAAATTTAAAATAATAAAATTATCAAGGAAAATGCACTAATAAGTCGAAAACAATAAATTGAATTAATCTAAAAAGAAATGCACCAAAAAGTAAAAAAAAAATGGATTAATGCATAATTTTAAAATGCATAAATTGAAAAATGCGCTAAAAAGTAAAAAGACCAAAATAAATTAAGCAAACAAACAGAAATGTACTAAAAAATTAAATTTTAATTTAAAAAAATTTTGAATCGGGAAATAAAAGAGTGGGTGCTCTTGCTTACCTTATCATAAAATCGTAATATCTAAGAGCAC